>JADOBS010300575.1:0-10874 GCA_015708375.1 Cydonia oblonga | reverse complement strand
TGTTTGCTTCCCTGTCTCTGTCCATTTACATACTTACCTACACCAGTGACCGGAACAATCTAGTGAAGGTCACAAACTTGATACTTTCTGTTGTACCAAAGTCCTCGCTAATTTTGTGCATCAACAGAATGGATTTCTGGTTTGATTTTTTGTTGCGGTTTGAAGGTGGTGGTTGGTATTCTGATATGAATGGCGTTGGAAGGATGATTGGATTTTGTAACTACTAGTTTGGCTAGCGGGCCTGGGTTAGGCTCCGTTAGGGGCATTTTTGGAATATTAATTGTTCTGCGTTTTGGGCTTTCTGTTGAGCCCGTGTGTTTTAGTTTTTGTAGGGCCTAAGATATAAGTTTTGTGTCCTTATGATTAAAACTTAAGCCCTTTTTATTAAATAATAGTTTAGGGTGATTTTTGATTAAATGAAAGTTAGCCCAAACCTTTTTCGTTAACGCGTTCAAAGAAGATAAAATGAATACATCAATCAACGATGGCAATATAAAAGCTGAAGAATAAGTGAAAACACAATTTCAAGAAACATTACCAAAACAATAGTTTCTGTTCTCCTCATTAGATATTCCAATGAGGCCTTATTCCCATGGTGGTTACATGGGTCTTATTACCAACTGGCCAGAGCCTGACTCATTCACAAAGAAGGCACAAGGGTAATGAAGTGAAGTCCGCAAATAGGTAGTGTAAGCTATGAAACTCAAGGGTTTTGCAATGCTTATTAAGCCGGTGACATGCATTTTGTACGGAGATTATTTGCAATTTAATTGTTAATTTTTCAGTTCTTACTTTACAAAGGAGTAGTTGATTTCTTTATATAGGATGGCTTGCATGACCACAAGACCATGAAACTGCTACAAAGGGATGGCTATGAGAGAAACTTGCATATTTCTTTTCTTCGCCCTATTTCCTTTGTATAGACCTTTGGTGGTATATATGAATTGTTGAAGAGAAGACACAAGTTTTATGTCAGTGTGTGTGTTTGGTTCTTTTTGTTTTCTTTAAGTTTAATTAAGTATTGGCCGCGTAGTTATCTCATTCATCACATCGGTTTACGAAATGTGTTGTGAAAACGAAGTGCCAACATCTTGATACATAAATGACCTTCATGTACTTAGGTCATTTTACACATGAACAAACAACCAACTACAAAGCAGAGATCGATAATAAGAACACTAGCATGAAAGCTCCACCACACTACCACAACTTGGTGATTAGTGATTATTCTACATACATGAGCGAAACATGGCGCACAAGATCCAAGAGAATCCTCAGCTACTTACTCAGATAGTATCTGTTGTTGGTGATGGGATCCAAACAAGATGATTTTTAGGGAAGAAATGGCATACTGGAGAAGAGGCACCGGCTTTGATTCCCAACAGGCCAAATATACTGTGGTTGGGGTCCCAATCAGAGGTGTCCATGTGGCATACAGCCATAGCTTCCACCTTATCTCCGTTCTCACCTCTGAGTGGAACCTTGAAGAACTTGGTGTCTTTCTCAAAATGGTGGCAAAAGAAAACTGCATAAGGATAAGCCACCGGATGGCAAAAAACCATTTTCGAAGCCAAAACTTCTTTAGGCTCTTCCAAAATATAGTTTTGTGTGATGGATGTTGATGTTATGGGGTGTGTGGTTGAGAGAATGTTGAAGCGAACTCCAGCACCAATGATCTTAGTAACAAAATCTGTCATTGACTCGAGAGAAGTGGCACAGAACTTGGTCTCCCCATTGATGGGTTTCATCTCACATTGTTCCAGTGCGTATGCCATGTTATTTGCGTCTCCAGAACCTTGTGGGATTGAGAAGAGTTGAAGAAGCTGTGGGAGTTGTGGTGTCGAGAAAGGAATGGAATCTGCTACTTCTTTAGGTAAGAAAGGAGAATGTTCTTGGTTGGGAAAGTTGAGTGGCATTATCATACCTTTGTGTAAATCATCAAATGTGAAAAGCCCTTGCTTGGATGCCTCATTGTGATCCATCGGAGACGATGAATGTGTATGCATGTGATGGTGTTCATGGCCCTTTGATGTTGACTCTTGTGAGTGTTTGGTGTCGAATGAAGGTGGATTCACATGCTTATGATGTTTACACCTGGTCCCGACCTTTTCTTTTGCGCTCTCTGCAGAAATGTATCCGGTTATGTATGGCGCTTCAACTTCTTTCGGCTCTCTTGTGCCTTGTGCAGAAATGTACCCAGTTATGTAAGGTGCTTCAACTTCTTTTGGCTCCTTTGTGTCCCGTGCAGAAATGTATCCAACTATGTAAGGCGCTTCAACTTCTTTTGACTCATGTGCTTCCTTGGTTCCATAGTTGGTTATGTAATTAGGGCTTTCATTTTTCTCGTAACTCATTACATAGGGAGTCTCAACTTCTTTCGCGTCTTCTTTGATTCCATAACCCATTACATAAGGAGTCTCAATTTCTTTTGACTCATGTGCTTCCTTGGTTCCATGGTTGGTTATGTAATTAGGGCTCTCATTTTTCTCAAAACTCATTACATAGGGAGTCTCAACTTCTTTCACGCCTTCTTTGATTCCATAACCCATTACATAAGGACTCCGTTTGGCTTCATAAGCCATTACATAAGGAGTCTGAATATCTTTTGCTCCTTCTTTGATTTCATAACTCATTATATAAGACGCCTTAACTTCTTTTCTGCTTTCTTTGGTTTCATAACTCATTATGTAAGGTACATTTGAAGAGTCCTGTAGTTGGAAACGAGTTATGTAAGGATCATGTGATTCTAAAATTTGTATTGTGCAATATGTAGGTTTATACATGGGCATGTAATAACTTACCTCCACTTTCTCCATGCTTTGTGTAGCACCATGTTTAAATACATCTCTTGCTCCATTGGCATGACGACACTGCATCTAAAATTACAAATAGAAAATGAGGTTTTATATATTTCTTATATTTGAGATTGAACTTTGGCATTATATTGTTTTTTATTTTTTTTTTTTGAGAAAGGAACCGTACATTGTTTTAAAATGGTAAAGGAAAATTTATGAGCTCCAATATTAACCACATTGGGCGAAAAATAAAGAAGACGACAATAAAAGTTATATTTTTTGATACAATAAAACTTCTTCATAGTGATACTCTATAAAATGATAACCTCCTTGTAAGCATAAAAATTTGGCTTCAATTTTGGACGGTTATATATAAGAATAAATCCATATTGTTGTAATTTTTCTAGGTCCCGTTTGGAAACTTGCCTTTGCATAGTAATAAATGACAATAAGTTTAAAAATATGTAATGCCACACATAAATATTTTACATAATTTTTTCCCTTTATTAGAAGTGGGACCAACCGTGTGACACCTATAAACATATATAAAAGAAATACTACACATTTATTGCGCTGCAAGATGAGTTGAAACTTCGGAGTTTGTCATTAAAATTATCGTTTATAATATGAGGATTTCTGAAGAACTTGGATGGAAAATGGAAGGAATATAGAGAATTCGAAATTTCCAAAGTTTTCGAAATGCTATATAAGAATTCAGCTAAAAAACTTTTGAAATATTTCAATTAATTATCTATTAAGCCTATGTATTTTACACTCCAATTTTATATTTTTATCATGTTCATAGTTAGTTTTGAATAGATTTTGTTCATTTTTTTATATAGCAACACATTTAAATATATTAAAATAATAAATATACTAATATACTACAAAATTAATTTATGTGTATAAATTCCATATACGAAAAGTTCAAGAATATGAGGTTTTATAAATTTCAAAATAAATTTATGTTTAAAATACATCTCTTGCTCCATTGGCATGACGACACTGCATCTAAAATTACAAATAGAAAATGAGGTTTTATATATTTCATATATTTGAGATTAAACTTTGGCATTATATATATATATATATATATTTTTTTTTTTTGAGAAAGGAACCATACATTGTTTTAAAATGGTAAAGGAAAACTTATGAGCTACAATATTAACCACATTCAAGAATTTGAGGTTTATACGATTAAAATTCGAGAATATTTTACATAGTTTTTCCCTTTATTAGAAGTGGGATCCACCGTGTTACACCTATAAACATGTACAAAAGAAATACTACATGTATATTGCGCTGCAAGTTGAGTTGAAATTTCGGATTTTGTCATTAAAATTTTCGTTTATAATTTGAGAATTTCTGAAGAACTTGGATGAAAAATGGAAGGAATATAGAGAATTCGAAATTTCCAAAGTTTCTGATCGTTTTTTTTCGAAATGCTATAAAAGAATTAAGCTAAAAAACTTTTGAAATATTTCGATTAATTTATAGTCATCTGGCCTATGTATTTTACACTCCAATTTTATATTTTTATCATGTTCATAATTAGTTTTGCATAGATTTTATTTATTTTTATATATAGCAATATATATTAAAATAAAAAAGATACTAGAAAATTAATACGATATATGTGTATTAATTCCATACATGAAAAAAAAATCGACAATATCCAAAAATTTATTTATATGAATACTGAATTATGTTTTAGAAATTATAAAATAACTCCGATTAAAAAAATTCAAAAATGGAAAGCTAGTCTTAGTGCCAGTTTGGAATTGCTGTGTTTTTTTTTAAAAAAAAAAACTATTTATGCTGTGCTTTAAGAATAATCAGCTACAAAATAAAAAACAGTTGAGCATTCATAAACTGTAATTTTAAAAGAAGCATGAAAAACAATGTAAAAGTGTTCGGTAAATTTGAATGTAAAAGTGATATAATTGTATAAAATGACAAAAATAGAAATGATAGTGCGGGTGATAACGACGACAACGGTGGCGAGGGCAATGGGTGTGATGGTGGTTGGGGTGGTACCAATAAAGGGGTGTGGTAGTTGAGCTGCAGAGGTAACAATGGTGGTAGGAGCAGCGATGGTGGTGGTTGTGGTTGTGGTGGCAGTGGTGGTGATTGTGTTTCTTTTATGGCGGTGGCGGTGGCGGCAATGATGGTAGTGGCAGTTGTGGTTGTGGTGGTAGTGGTAGTGGTAGCGGGTATGGTGGTGGTGGTGGTGCGACTGTGGTGTGGTAGTGGTGGCAACAATGGTCATGATAATAGCAATTGTGGTGTAAGAGGCTAGGTAGATTGTTGGTGGTGATGATCACTTTGTTTTTCAAAGATACAATGTTCCAGAAAGAGAAATAATGTCTTCTTTTTTTTTAAATTAATGATAGTATTATAGAAATTAAAAACATTTATTAAGGGCTCAATTTGCTTTTTTATTAAAGCAGCTTTTAAAAGCAACCTACATGTTGCTTTTAAAAGCTACTGTATGGAGACTGTTGCTTTTAAATTAAGTATGATATTTTATTTTACCAAACATATTTTTACTGTTAACTTTAAAGTGAAGCAGCTTTTGGTGAAAAAAACAATACCAAATCAAGCCTTAGAATATTTATATTTATTCTCGAATACCCATCTTTGCAATTTAGACTCGTAAACAGTAAAATATCGTCTTCAAATTAAAAGAATAGATATTTCAATTTTAAATTTCTACTCTCACGTTCACAAGGAAGAAAAAAGGAAACCTATGTGATACACAAGCTCTAATTAAGTGATATATATACATGTCCACAAACAGTATTGTTATTTTTGTATGAGGACTTAAGCTACATTTAGCAGGGATGCTTTATAAAAGTTTGACGTAGTACCTTTGTAATCCTCAAGTAGTTGATTAACTGTTAGTTCCTTATACTGTATTATTAATCTAAAATTCATTGAAACATTGAAAGTCCCTCATCCAAACATAAAGAAAATAATGCATATTATCTTTATGTGCGTCACACTTCATGCGTTTGCAAGTAAGTATACGTGTAGCATGACAAAGTGACACAAGGGAGATCATATATTTGTACGTTGTTTTAACATGACAAGTATTTATAATTAACATGAAATAAGATAATTGGTCATCATAAAAAAGAGTTAATTAATTGCATGCACACATTATGTGTTTAAGTAATTTTAAAAGGGATATAAAAATGTGGTTTTCCTAGCAAACATCGTTAGCATATGACATATGATATATGCCTAATTGAATTATTAGTCTCTGTGATGATATGGTAGTTGGAAGATAACCTTTGTGATAAAATAAAAAATAAAAAATAGGATTTTAGCACTTGTGGTGAAGTTTGTTAGGATTTAGACCCAAAATTAAAAAATCTGTAGTCAACTTTCCATTAATTTCTTTTTTTAACAAACGATATTATCTACACTAAAGGGACCGGGTGGACTTAGCCTCACAATGGACTAGCAATATTGTGATTCAAATTCGCCTTTGGCAAGAATTGAACCTAAGACCTTTTACTTACAAGTGAAAAAGAATACCACTAGACCGTAGTACTAAGTGACACTTTCCCTTAATTATTAGCATGTGAACCACACATATTCGGCTAAAACAGAACTCTTCGTTAATTGTTAGCATGTGGGGCTACATGTGAGGCTAACTTTATCTTTTTAGTCTCATATGTGAGCCTCGTGTGCTAACAATTAAAGGAGAGTTGACGAAATTTTCAATTTTGGGCCTAAAATCATAACAGACTTAAGTCCTATTTTTTTAAACACATGAGCTATCTTCCAACTATCGTATCACCACAGGAACTAGTAATCCAATTAAGCCTTATGATATAATAACAGTAGAGTACATGGTGATAAAAATTCTTACCACAAAGAACAGAAGAGAAAATATGATATATGGAGAGGCCATCTTTCTTCTTCGCTTCAGGTTTTTCTGTGTAGGTCATAGTGAGAGCATGCAAGGGCTTTTATAGGCAACCAAGAACCTCCATTGTATTAATTTCACACATAATTAATCCTCCTAATTAATCTGAAAGCATAAATATAATGCAGACATTTTGTCCTTAATCGGTGGTTGATTTGTTTAACTGCTTAATGGATGACAACTACTCTTACAATAATAAAAGACCAAACTTCTAGTTTAGAGCAAGGAGAGGAGCATAGCACAAATAAATAAGAGCGTTTACATCTGAACCAAAGTGATGTGTATATTCACTTTCTTTTATCCCATACCTGAACAATATATGTTCGCACATTTGTCTCATATATTTCCATTTTTGAAAATGTCAGTGAGATCCAGGAGTCCGATTGATCACCTCGTTTGGAATGATATTTTAGCAACTTACCTACCAGTAACTTACATTGCAATTGGCTCCTATAAATCATAATTATACTTTAAAAAAGTACCGTTTGATAAATATTTTGTTTTTAGTTTTCACTTTTTCTTAAAACTGAAGATTAAAAACTAAAAACTAAATAGTTTATCAAAAGAACCCAAAATTAACATTTATTAAATAGTTAAAGATGTTATAACTTCAGCAGTTGAGAATACATATCTTTGCACCGAAGGTTTTGTGCTCGACTATCAGCCCCACCTTATCCACGCATGCGTATTAGTGGTACAGTACTGCTGGGTGTAATGTGGCAGGATCAGTATAGGACCTAGCAATATTACTTGCCGGACTGATGTATTATCTTCTTTATGTTAACATACTATGTATCTCAACCACAAAATTCATATGGTAATTCATCTTTGTAATTAAACAATAATTAAGATTGATAATATATATTGGGTGGGACTATCCATACACACCTTGTTAATTTCTGTCTTTCAATCATTTTTAATTCATTCACTCTAACAACCAAAAATTGAGAGAGTGTGTGAAAGGTAAAATGAGTGTGTGGCTAGCACTACCATATATGTACAACATGTGAGAGTTTTTTTTTTTATAAGAGAACATTTTTAAATAAAAGATTTCAGACCACAGCCTATTGAGAGAAGAATCCTACATTAGGAAAATAAGAGACATTGCATGTGCTTTTAAGTAATTTGGCTACTCCTCATATTGCTAATTTGTTTTGTGGTGAAACCCCAACTTCTTGATGGTATCATAGCAGGTTGTCCTAGGTGTAAAGCTTTACGGTCACATATGCTCATCGTCACCCGATTTGTGTTGTCCACGTGTTAGGTTTGTAAATTTCCACACATGAAGGGGAGTATTGAGAGATGAATCCAACATCAAGGAAACAAGGGACCTTGTATGTGTTTGGGCTACTCCACATATTTTCAATTGAATTTATGGTGAAACTCCAACTTCATTAAAGCCTTCTTAATAACATCTTCCACTTCAATAGATTATATTAGCGAATTCAAATTCTGAATCTATCTTAATTCTAACTTATCATCCCACCCGCTCTTGGCATTCAGAGTAAATAAAAACCTTTTCTATCATTAAGAAAGAAAAGTACACGTAGACCAGTAGCTGCTTGTTTACCGTATCAACTTTTCATAATGAACTTAGCATTGGGTACGTAAAAGGATGCGTATGAATTTAGCTACTCATTTGTATGCACCTGGGTTATTGGCTCATTTTCAACTCCTAAAAAGCATCTCTAATTCGAGGACTCAAATATTATATTTGAGAGCAAATACAAAGCAACATATCTTCAATGCACATGAGAGTTAAATTTTATATTTGAGTTTTGAGGCACAGTGAGACTCAAATTTGAGTTTTCATATGAGATTTGAATCCAATGGGGAGCTCATACCAACTACAAAAAATGTTACTTATCCAAAAAAAAAAAAATTGTAATTGTGTCTCTGTATTAGTGAAAATCAAAATGCATAAATTCACCACTTTTTGGAACCAATTTTTTTTTTTTCTTTCGTTGAAATAGCCTCGACCTAATTAATTGAGCCTCAACTCTACTAATTGCGGTTGTAAACTAAGAAAGCTAGTTCTTTATGCTAAAGAAAAAGTTTAACTTTAGTCCTTCGAGATGTTAGAATATGTTACAGGTAAAACCGTCCTTGAGTTGTTGCATCAAAGTCCACTGTGCACTCAAGTCCCTGAAAATGCCTCAGATCTTAAGGTACGTCTCCTCATATTTGTGCTTCAGGCACATGCCTCGGATCTTACAAGGCTAAAAATAAATAAACAAAATAAAACTTATCGCTTCTTATCTAATTCAATGTCATCTCGAGTACTGTCTTTATTGATTAGTTTGTAAACCTGCATAATAATATAAGGGTGAGCTTTAACAGCTCAGTAGAACCTTACAACAACTAATTGACAATACTAAATTAAGGGTAGTGCTATTTGCACACTCCTTTTTACCTCCCACACAATTTTGTTAATTTTTTGTCTATTGATTTTCTTCAATTTATTTGATCCGACGGCCGGAAGTTGAAAGGAATGTGTGAGAGGTAAAAATAGGTGTGTGGATAGCACTACCCCTAAATTAAGTGTCATGACAACATACGATAAGTATCAAATCAATATTAATAACAATGTATGAATGCAATGTGCCTTTACATCATTTAACAACCCGTTAATTCATATAATGAAACATACGGACCTTCACGTCCCATATCGTGCATTTTATCACTGCATTGGCGGTTCGAATTTGCAATTATACAAACTAGTCCCCATAACTCAATCATCCCAAATTTTCCCTTTGTTAGTCATTTTATTTAACTCTTTGTTGCCAAAAGTTAAACTCAACTACACCAAAGATCATTTTCAACTACCCTCATTTCCACAATTCCTTTCTCAACACGGAAACTCTAACCACATCCACATTACACATCATGAATGATTCACAAACAGTTTAACTTCATCATTCAAATATGCCACTATATTCTCATCAAGAGTAATTTCATAGTCAATAACAAATAAACATCCAGCGAAACAATGATTTACATTCATCCAAGTAACACCAAACAATATTAATCAACCAATAAGATCATTATTATTATAGCATTTCACGAAATTTAATAAAATCAATTTCTGTAAAAGATCTGCTCTATTCTCCTACATAGATCCCAAAGCACTGCTCCAAGTTATTAACACACGAATCCATCATCGTGGTCAATTCCTATTTTACAAGTATAAAGAACTTACTAAATGAACAACTTCAACTCTAACCTAATTAAATTACTCGAGATTACTGATGTTTATGTGGTACGTAGATTATATGGATCTCCATTTCTTTACGTAACTGGGTTTCTGTTTGGGGAAGTTTCAATTACACTCTAGAAAATATTCGGTAATTTTGTTGGAATTATAGGGCGATCTGAAGCCTTATGTATAAATAGATATTAGTTGAGGGTTCTCATCGATGTTGGTAAACTGAAATCATTTGGTTTTCAAAGCTCGAGTATTCTGTCGTGATTATCTTTCATTCCGGAAAAGAAAACGATGAATTTGGCGACCATCAACATGCAGCAGGTTGCGAAATCAATATGCAGCAGTTGTTCCGGTACGAGTTAAATATCACTGAATGGGATGTGCTAGAATGTAGAATGATTGTGATGTGTTTCTGCTTCTAAGTTGTGATATTTTGCTTAATGTGCTAATTTTAGATGTCACGGCAGAAGGATTGAGTTTGACCTTTGGCCGCTGAGCTACTAAAGTAATCTGCTGGATCTACCAAGAATGGTCGAGACTCAAATCCTAAATTTATTGGAGTGAAGAAATTCGGTGGAGAGGTGAGATGCTGTTGTTGTGTATAAAAAAACATAGTGGTGGGTTCACTTTTCTTGTCTGATTCCTCCGTTGAAATCACTTTAGGGTTGTTATTCTGTTTATCTCTTCAGAGAGTGATACCCGGAAACATCATTGTTCGCCAAACAGGCACCCGTTTTCATCCTGGAAATTATGTTGGTCTAGGGTAGTAAGTAATAATAAGGTCTGGCTTGATATGATTCTGAAAAAAAATGGTATTAAAAAAAGCTGGTAGCTTTTTTGTGTTGGTAAACCTTCAGCTTCAGCTTTTTTTCACAGTTTTGGGTGAAAAAAAAAAGCCAAAAACAAGAAGCTGCAAAACCCAGCTTTGAAAAACTGG
>JADOBS010300574.1:0-10872 GCA_015708375.1 Cydonia oblonga | reverse complement strand
TGCCCCAACTCAATCCAATTCCCTATTTGTTTCTTCGGGATTGTTGCGTCTGGCGTTATTGCTACCCCCTCCAATCTGATCTACACTGTTCCAGAGCTGTCTAAGCATATCCTGGATTATTGCTTCTTGTGCAGATCATAGTAGGATATTTGTTCAAGTTTATTTAGTGTTTCATAGGGTTTCTGCTAAAAAAAATTCATAACACCATGATTACTAAATTCATTTCAAGGTATTTCAACAACCCACATGCCACCAACGAGACTATAGATAAAGATGGTTAGCTACATACATGAGTAATGTATATACTAAGATGTTAACAATTGTAAAGCTAAGATGATGACACTTGTCAATGTGTAATTGATAAAGTTAGTTAGGATTGTAGTTAGTTAGAGGGAGATTGTTGAGGGCAATATAGACATTGTTGTTGTAAGAATGGTTACTATATAACCATAGTGTAAGAGTCATTTAGTTTTCAATGTGAAATATACAAAGTTTTACTTTCTTTCCCAATCTCTCAAATCTCTCTCTTCTTGCTTATTGTTTCTTCTCAATTTCATAGCCTACATAGTTTTGCTGTATTGTTATGATGGTATCATCACCAGCTATGCTTTCCAGCCATATCCGATCCTGAGGACTTCCGCTACGATTTTTGATTTCTGATCTCCAATTCTCAGTGTTCACAGTCTAGATTTGTGAAGAAGTTTTGGGAGTTTTCTACTTTCTTGAAGGTCTTCGAATTCATTTGATTAGGTGATATTGTTTCTTTCATACTACGTAATTCAGTTTCTTGTTAGTAGTTCAGTATGTAGTTTGATTGCATTTAGTATACTTGGTATCTGCAAAATCGTGATTGAATATGGCAAATTAGGATTTCTACAAATAATTGAATGATATGAGACTTTTGTTCAGACTTTCATGTTCTTGAACTCAGAGTGAAGTTTTATCAAGAAAGTGTTATTATTTCTTGAGTATTAAGAAAGTATTAGTCTTTCTATATAGTGTATGCAGACAAGGTGTCATTCTTTCTAGTTGAAGAAAAATCTTGCACTGTTATTGTTGTTTTTGGTTTCTTTTTATTTAATTTTTTTTTTTAAAGATTTGTGAAAATGTCTAATTCAGTGGTTAAAGTGGAGAATCTGTTCGGTATGCTTGCAATAAAGCTGAAAGAAAAAACTTGCAGTGTTATTGTTGTTTTTGGTTTTTTTATTTTTTTTTACAAATTTGTGAAAGTGTCTAATTCAGTGGTTAAAGTGGAGAATCTGTTGGGTATGCTTGCAATAAAGCTGAAAGATGATAATTTCTCAAAATGGGCTTTTCAATTTACGACTGTTTTGAAAGGTCACAAGCTATTTGGTCATTCTGATGGCACAACTGTGTGTCCACCAAAATATGTAATTCATGCAGAAATTGGGGTAACAAAGGAGATAACACAAGCTTTTCTTGATTGGGAGTGAACTGATATGGCTTTACTTAGTTTGTTACTAGCAACATTATCTGATGAAGCCATGGAATATGTGATTTGATGTAAAATTGCAAATGAGGCTTGTTCTAAACTGGTTGACAGATATGCTTCTGTGTCAAAATCAAGGGTAAATATTCCAAGGAATGAACTCTATACCCTTCAAAAAGGGTCTGATTCTATTGACAAGTACATTTTGAGGTTGAAAAGTATAAGAGAACAACTAAGTATTGCAGGTGAATTTGTATTTGACAATGATGTAATGGTAGCTGGTCTTGCTAGATTGCAAAAAGAGTATGCCATTATTAGAACTGTCATTTTAGCAAGAGAATCATCAATCACTCTAAAAGAATTTAGGGATCAACTTTTTGGGGCTGAGAAAGAACTTGAAGGGGAGATTTCTTAGTTAACACAAAATATGTTTGCACTTTATAGTCAGGGCTCTAATTCTGCAAGTACTTCTTCTGGTACTAATTTTAGGGTTTTTGGTTCAACTTCAAATCCACAAGGACATAGTCATATTCCTTCTACAATTGCAAGGGTCATTACTCTTGGTGCTTACAACTAGAACTCTGTGCCAGTTCCTGCATTTCGCCATATGACTATAGACATCAATTCCCTGACTCAAGTGCAACATTTTGAAGGTTCTAATAAGACTACTATTGGAAATGGCTCTGAGTTGTCGATAAAAAAATATTGGATCTACTTCTCTTAACGCAAATTCTCATTCTTTGGTTTTAAAGAATGTGTTATATGTGCCTAAAATTGCTAGAAGTTTGTTATATGTGAAACAGTTATGTGCTGATAATACCAATTGGTTCATTTATGATGAAACTCAATTCTTTGTGCAGGATAAGAAGACAAGGAAGACACTGTATCAAGGAAATAGTAGGCCACAAGAGCTGTTTTACATACCAATTGTTCATCAATCTCAGGTGTTGCAGTCAGTTTATCAGAATTCAGGTGCTTTTCTTGGTTAGCTAGTTAAATCAAATGTGTGGCATAAAAAATTAGGGCATCTATCAAATGAAACAATGTCCAGAGTGCTAAGGTAATCAAATGCAAATGTGTCTTTAGTTAAGAATCATAATGTCTGTACTCCTTGTTTGAAAGGAAAAATGTCTAGAACTCAATTTCCTTCTAAAGTTGATCATTGCTTGATTCCTTTTGGAAAAGTACACTCAGATATCTGGGGCCCATCACCTGTAAAATCTCTAGAAGGGTACATATATTATGCAACATTTGTGGATGAATATACAAGATATGTTTGGATATACCCTCTGTGCAACAAATCTGATGTGTTTACAATCTTTGTACCATTCTATATATGATAGTTACTCATTTTGGGACTATGATCAAATGTTTTCATAGTGTTGATGGAGGAGAGTACACAAACAAATCCTTCACTACATTTCTGAAAACTAAAGGAATACAACAGATGATATCTTGTCCCTATACCCCTCAGCAAAATGGAATTGCTAAGAGGAAACACAAACACATAGACTACTATCACATTGTTAACAACTGTTGGCTTATCTCTTAAGTTCTAGTATCTAGCTTGTGCCTATTCTGTGTTTCTCATAAACAGAATGCCTTGTCAATATCAATGAATTCTCCATACAAACTATTATATGATAAGTTTCCAGACTTGACTGCATTAAAGATTTTTGGTACTAAAGTTTATCCTTGGCTTAGACCATATAATTAAGTGTGTTATCTCAAGACATGTGATTCTCGATGAGACTATGTTTCATTTTCTTCAAAGACGGTGTGATTCAATGGTTATACAGTCCATGCCAAGTTCAACAACATCATCCACTATAGTAATTCCAATTCCAGTTTCTAATCATAGAGTGAATTTAGAGTCTTACACTAACTTTGGGACAAGATCAACTCGATCAATGAATGAGTTTGATAACAGTTCTACATCTCTTGGTAATTATGGGGATTCCACTATGAAAAATCAAAGTACAACTGTAGAACAGTCTTTATCAGGCCATACTCTTTCCTATGACAATGATACATCTCATTTGCTTCATGTCCTGGATTCATCATAACTTCAGGTACTACACCCAATATCTCCATGTTCTTCAACCCATTGTGTATCTTATGATTTCAATTTTCACAAACTGTCAAAAGAGCTTTGATCTGAGGCAACCCATCAACCATCTTCTTTTGTTGGAGAATTTTAAGCCCATTCCAACTAAGATGTCCATAGCTACAATGCCAAAGTTAGGATTGATTTGTGGTCAGGGAGGAAAGACACATTTGCTCCTTTAATGGACATTGTGCAAGCACTGCGAACATTCGATTACATGACATCTCAGTCTCCATGATAAGACCTTTCTCAGGATGAAAGATCTTACATTTTTCATGTTGCATGAGCATTGCAAGTCCATTATCTTGGAGCTGCCCGATACTTAATAGATTGTTCTTTAACTTTGGCACATAGAAAACTCCAGTGATAACCTATATCATCCCTTTGATCTCCATTCTTATATTGCCTTTGCCTAGCACAATGAGACTTAAGTCTTTGCCCAGCTTCATTGACTCTCGAAAGTTGTTGTCAAAGTTTGAAAACATATCCCTTTTTCCACATATATGGTTACTGCAACCTGAATCTAGGGACCAAATATGATCTCTATCAACTTCATCGGTGTTCATGTATGCCATCAGTAGCATCTCTTCACTTGCCTCTGCATAATTTGCCTTAGACTCCTTTCCCTTCTTAGGGCACTCCTACTGGAAATGCCCTAGTTCATGGCAATTGTAACACTCTAGGGTGGATCTATTGAATCTATACCTGCCTCTTCCTCTTCTTCTTCCATGATAAGCACTGCGACCTTCACTTCTTCCTCTTAACTGTGCACCATGAGTGATTTGCAATGCTTGCTCATCCACGGTGTGCTGACTTATCCTTTGTTCATGCACCAAGAGGCTGCTTTGAAGCTTATCAATAGACAAAGCATCCAAGTCGTTTGATTCTTAAATAGAACATACAACATAATCATACTTCGGTGTCATGGATCTCATAATTTTTTCAATGATTACCATATCATCTATCTGTTCTCCGTGAATTCTTATCTTGTTTGCTGTGACAAGAGTTCTTCCAAAGTAATCATTCACTGATTCTCCAACCTTCATGTGAAGCACTTCAAACTCTTTGCGAAGAGCTTGCAACTAGGCACGTTTGACTCGTGCTGTTCCCTGATACTTTTGCTTCAAAGAATCCCAAATGTCCTTTCCAGTGTCCTTCTTGAAAATCGTCTCCTAGATTGACTGATCAATGGCTTGAAACAAGTAGTTCTTAGTCTTCAAATCCTTCAGCTAAAGATTGTCAATTGTCTTCTTCTGACCCTTAGTGAGATCCATCCCTACTGCTGCAGGAATCCCATTTTCCACCAAGTTCTAATACTCCTTAGACCGTAGGAAGTTCTCCAGTGATCGTAGTGTCCATCAAACCTTGGAATGGCAGGCTACACAAAGCTGTTCTCGGTTGCCATGTCGATGCTCGTTCACTCTCACTCACGTGTTTCAGATTTTGATCAGGCCCCGTGATGAGGCTCTAATACTAGATGTTGGAATCAAAAAAGAAAACACAAGATTTTATGTAAAACAAAAGCTTGATAACACTTGATTGCTGGGAGAACTTTCTTATTGAATTAAATAGCCTTACAACTTGAACATGAAAAGAAGCAACAACTGACGACTAAATAGCCTAGAATCGTGGTACAGACTAAGTCGAAACAAATAACCTTGTCCCTCAAGTATAGGGATTATTAAGCATGACTCAAGACAAGCCTAAAAACAAGGAACCCTAACCCTAATGGCTAGAATATCCTAACAACTTTAACAGAATAACCTTCATAAACAGTGTCCCCAAGTCACCATCAGGCAAAATCCTCAGAAGAGAGCTCATTGAGAAAGTGCGGTCTGAAGTATGAAATTGTATCATGGTTCCTCATTGATGGGATGTTTACTTTTACGGGGAAGACTAGTCTGTATGAACACTACATGTTCCTTGCGCTTGTTTTAAGGTTGCAGGTACGTTACGAGATTCAGCTTTGCAGCCATTCTTTATAGGGAAGAAGAGCAGGACGTAACTCTTAATACAAACTTTGTATGATTCTCTTCAACAATCTGAGCGATAAGTTTTTGGATTTAAGTAAAGAAGAGCAATTTCATCATGTTTATGTAGAACTCCTTTACACTGAAAGAAAAATAGCAACAACCTCAGTACGTTGCTTTCAATGCAATTATTTATATTTTTCATTTCACCATAACGAGTATACATACTTTTCGGTGGATCTAGCATTCTTGCCCAAAAAAGGGCGAAGAAGATGAACAGGCATAGGTATATCATTTCACCACAATAAGTATAGAATCTTGTTCTGTAAGTATTCATCCTTCTGGCCACTATCTTTGATGAAGTTTGCCAATACACAGCTTGAATTCTCGACAGATTGCTAATGCCGACTGATAGCTAGGGTTTCTTCAAATTTGGTTGATGTCAGAGCATGAAGGCAGCCTTTCGAGTCTAATATTCAACTGTATCCCGAATGGAACTGGTTCTTAAAATTACTCCTCGTGGAATTATTGTCTCCCACTCACTGGCCATTTCAGTAGGACTGGTAGTTCTAATTCTTTGCAGTTATAGTGAAACATTTGCGATGACCTTACGCTGTAATTCAAAGACATTGCTAGGATATGCACCTTTTTTTTAAAGTTTTGGTGAAGTTATATTTCATTCAACGGCAAAACGAACAAAACCATGAAAGGAAGAACTAACAACCACCAAAACTAGGGAGTAAGAAATCTGTTGTGTTAGTATTAGGTTGCTAGATTAACTTTTAGGTTTTGTAAGGGAGAAGAACTTGAAATGAAATTGGATTTTGAGATTTTGGATATCTTTTGGGAGAAAAGAGAATTTTCAGATGGAATACTTCTTCATGTATTCATTCACATTGAATGTGAAGTCTCTGACTATTACAAGGGGAATGCGATAGCACTCTCTCTCTTACATCAGCAAGAAAACAAACCTAACCATTCTAGTAAGCGTATCTTATGAGATGCTTACTCATTGCATGAGCTATGACGCACAATACCACTAAGACTGGTTGGTACAATTGGACTATGAATCAATGGTTCACATTACACCATCAAATACTCAACTAAAAAAAAAAATTAGTAAACATGTTTCTTGACACTAAAGTAATCTGCAAAAGTGTTTACACATCAACACTCCATTCTAAACGTTTTGCAGATTTCACTCCAACCACAAATATCCAAACTTGTCTTTAGGCAGATCTTTGGTGAGTATAGGAGCCATTTGTTGCTCTGTCTTGCAGTATACATTTTCTTGCATAGCCTCTCGATTGAAATGAATTTCCTGTTAATGTGTCTTGTTTTATGGTAGAAAACAGGATTTGTGGCAATAGTTATAGCAGAAGTATTATCATACATAATTGGAGTAGCCTCACCTTGTTCTTCACCAATGTCCTCTAGAATGAAATCTCAACCACTTGGCTTGAGAGGTTGCTTTTGTTGCACTTATAAATCTCATGCAAGCAAACGATTTATTAACTACCACCTCATGTAAGCATAAAATGCATATAAATCTCTAAAGAACGTACATATAGTAAGTTGACATGTGTAAAATAAATTAACTAATAATTAAAATATATATTGTTGGTTTGGTTTTGATCAATTTCAAATGTATCAAAAATCAAACCAAACCAAAAGTACATTGGTTCAATTTGTTTTTTTTCTTGGTCAAAACCAAACCAAACCGACCAATATGGTTTGGATCAATTGGTTTGATGCCCACCCCTATGCTCCACATTCGAGTTACTCTCTATAATTGTCCTATAGTTTGTAACATAGACCATAACAAAACTGGAATGTGTTAAAATATATGACATCAAACTATGTAACGTTCTATTTAGTTATATAGTTAACGAGTTTGTTATGTTGGATCATAGATGTTCAAGTAATTCTCTATTTATTATGTTTTGAAAAAGAAAAAAAAACATGTGACAGTACATTGAAATTAATATCATGCGGAACATCCTGCAATAATATATAATAATACTCTATAGATCCTAACTCCTACACAACACCACCTAACATTTATTCTGATGAACAGAAACGATCACACTTACAGTTATCATAATCATGTTATAGTCTCGATTCATTAGATTAAATAAGTAGGATTTAATATCATAAATATAAACTGATCGGTTCAATTATTAACGTTCAACGTGTGTGTGTGTGTATGTGTGTATCTATATCATAATGTAAACACAGATAGTCAAGTATATATCACACTAGGGAATTTGTGCCCGGAAAACCCCTAAATGGATAAAAAAAAAAACTGAGGGAACCCCAGAGAGCTCCTTCCACTCGCAGAATATCAAGTTCATACAAGAATCAATCACATACTCAAGCTTAAATCCTAAATATACTAAAGGAGCAGCTTGTACCTCTTATGGAACTTGAGATTTTTCCAGGGGATCCACGCTTGGTCTTCACAGCAATGGTAGAGCTCAATTTCGAGTTTCGTCATTGTGGCACCAATGAAATGAATGCAACTTAAATGATATGTAAATGAAGATTCAAGAACAACACACATTTCTCTCAATTGAACATCCAGTTGAAAGAAGTTTGGGATGAATATGTGCCTACAAATCTAGAGATGAATCAAGGTATTCTTGTAATCTAGGGTTTTCGGTGGGGTTTGCGGGATCAAAAACCGCCCTGAGATGGAGGCAAACACCTCTATATGTACTTGATAAAACCTAAAGAGATAAGTTCATCATTACCACACTAAATTCCACCTCATAGTGGATATTTTTATGAACAGGCCCTTTATGCAAATTCAAATGATCAAACTTCAACGATCCGAAACGTTTATTTTTTAAGTCTCGATTAGGGGTGAGCGCGGTGTGATTTGGTACGGTTTTGAAGTCAAAACCAAAATGAAATCAAACCGTTTAATTCAATTCAATGCGGTTTCAAACGGTTTCGGTTCGATTTTTTAAGGAAAAAAAATTATAATTTTAAATTTACACATATTTATGCATAAGACGATCTCATTTTCCTCGTACATTAATCAATGAAGTTGCAGCGAAAAACAGCAGGCAAAATCAAAGTTATAGCAAAAAAAAGCAGCAAAATAGTTTACCAAAAAAAACTGTAGCAAAGGAAGTCAGAGATAGAGAGATTTGTCCGACCATATGCAATAGTAGCACCTATCTACAACACACAAGCATTAAAGAAAGTATATATGTATACATCTTTCATATTGCACAATTTGTTTAAGTAATATATCAAGATAAGCACTGTTATGAAGCACATTTCTCAAGTGAAAGAATGTTGCTAATTATAGGTGTGCTGCATTAATCAGGTTCAAGTTTCTAGCACATCTATAAACTCTGTGCGTTATTTAGATCGAGTGAAGTGATGTGATCAAGGGTTGGAATTAGTAATTCTACTGCAATATGAATACTATTGACTGCACAGCTTCCTATGTGTGGTCAGATAGATGAACATGAGTTTTGAGAGAGAGAGACATGTATGGACTTCAATAGAGGTGCAAAATTGGATGACATTCTATTCTAGTGTAGTTGAGTCCATATTATAAATGTATGGATTCTAATAAGGCATGCTATCCACACACCCCTGTTAAATTCTATCTGTTAGATCTTCTTCAATTCATCTGATCCGACGGTCGAAATCTAAAAAGGTGTGAGAGAAGTAAAAAAGAGGTGTGTGGATATCACACCCCTTCTAATAAAGAACCAATTAGAACATAACATTCAATATATGGTGCGGTTTCAGTTTCGGTGCGGTTTCGAAAACCCAAAATCGAAATCAAACCGTTTTCTTAGTTGCGGTTCGATTTTGAAACCGCAATCATTTCAAAACCGTAAAACCGAACTGTTCAGTGCGGGAGCAACGAGAAAATCATTCCTTTCTCCAGTGTCCGATTCGATTTGTGTTTCGATTTCAGTTTTCGGTTCCAAGTGCCCACCCCTACTCATAGATCATCCTTACAAAAATTCAATTCAATCCGAAACTATTTGCCTATTTTAATGATCAAGATAAAAATTCATTATTTCTTATAAACAAAATATTCGTTAATTTTTTTGAACTTAATTAGATGTTTTAAATATTTTCGATGTGGCTAATATTTTACAAAGATAATTTATGAGGTGGAACTTGAAAAATAAACGGTTCAAATCGTTAAAGTTTAATGTGATGTAGACCCCACAACTTAATTTTTTATTTATTTATAAAAATATAGAGATCTCTTCCCCCAAATGTTTCATTTTTATGAATATCGTTAGCAGCAGTCAGCTCATAGTGATAGCACCTGTCAACAATGATAGGACGTAAAATAAAATATTATATTGCGGCATATTCACTGCCAAACTCAGGTCACTTGCAAGTGTGCTCATATACTTGACTAGGTATAAATCACTAGATAGTAATCATGGATATGCAAATTAGAAAACTAGATTTTATGAAGTTTAAAAAAATGTTTTATACAAGATTAAAAATTGATTTTAGTCCCTAAATTTTATTTAATGTCAGCATATGCATTCAATGTCTCTTTTTATTTTATTTATAATTTAGTGAATTTAAATTTTATGAAAATATTATAAATTTTAATTCTCATTATGGTAAGCATGTTATATAAAAAAATATTTTCGTAGAGATTTTTCAGTACACTTATGTTTTTGCATATTTTCTTATCTGTCACTAATTCATTACAATATACTTAGGTACAAACATTTCGGTACACAGGGTTAGTATAATATGCTTAGGTACGGACATTTTGGTACACTAGTTTAGTATAATATATTTATGTCACAACCCGTCCCAAGTTTAATGATTTTATATTAGTATTTTACAATTATATTGTTATTTTATTGGTTTTTGGTGAGAAAGATGTAATGGTGGGAAAAGAAAACAAAAGAAAACAAAACAAAACAAAACGGAAGAAGAGAAAAGCATCAGGAAAACAAAAAAAAAAGAAAAAAGAAAAAAAAAAGAAAAAAAAAAGAAAAAGAGGAGGATTGGGCAAAAACTGCCCAATCGGAGAAGAAGAAGACATCAGCTAATGGGGAGAAGAGAGAGGGCGAAGCTGACCAACCAGAGGGAAGGAAAGGAGGGAAAGGAGGGAGGAATAAAGGAGGGGAACGGCCGGGTTTCAACCCGTGACCCGCACAGCAACCCATTCCCACGGGTATTTTCCGACGGTTTTCTTTCCAAATTCCGGTCATCTTCAACCTCCCATCAACCTCAAACACCTTCATGATGTCCCAACATCTTAATTGACCCAAAAATCAGAGAGTTTGGTTGAGATTTCGCGAAGAACACCCACACGGGTGTCGTGGGATCTTTGTTCA
>JADOBS010300573.1:0-10872 GCA_015708375.1 Cydonia oblonga | reverse complement strand
GGGGAAGACGACCTGGGTTGGTGGTTTTTTTTTTTTTTTTTTTTTTCCTAACTTTTCTTTAAATTATTATTATTTTTTTAATTTTTAATTTCCACATGGACCCCCTTAATGACACGTGAGGTCCAGTCATTATTCACATAGGCACTACATCATCAGTTAACGGCATAGTTAACAGTTTGACAAACGAATGTATGAGACTGTCCCAACATTTACACTTTAGGTATGACTCTGGGACGAAAAAAATTTGATGTACTAAATATTGAAAACCACGAAATATGAGTGTAGTAAACAGAGTTTTACCCAAAAAAAGTACGATTAGCGAGTGTTAATAGCGCTTAAATCAAGCCACTTAGTAGTACTGTCTAATTATATTCATCTTCATTTGTAAGTGAGAGGTTTTAGGTTCAATTCTCGTCAGAGGTGAATTTGAATCACATTATTGTTAGCCAATTGTAAGGTTAAGCCAATTTCTTATCTCTTAAGGTAGATAATATTGTTTATTAAAAAAAAAGGCGCTTAAATCAAAATTTTAAATAATCACTTCCAAAACCCACGAACTTCTGCCGCGCAAAACCGAAGCAAGACCCCACTGTTGAGTCAACAGCAAGCTTCCGCTCAGCCGCTCTCCACCACCACCATCAATATCTCCGGCGACACAGAAACCAAATTTAAATTGAGAATTTCCGACAAACCAAAGCAGCCATGAACACCACCGCAACCACACCCACCAGGGAACAACAATCACCACCCCCACTATCGGACACCGATATCATCCGAGTAGCCCAATCCTGCTCCCCAATCCCCTCCTACCTTCTCTCCACAGCGTCCCACCCAACCCTCCTCTCTTATCTCACCGCCCGCTCTCAATCCACTTCGCCGTCGAAGCCAGTCTCCGACTACACCGTCTCTCTCCTCTCCCTCATCGCTCTGTCTCCCCAATTCGATTCTCTCTCTACCCTCCTCTCCCCTCTCCTCCGATCCTACACCCAAATCTTCACCTCCTTTCGAATCCCACACGACGCCAACTCCCTCAAAACCATCCAATTCTTCCACCCCCTCTTGCCCCACGTACCCATCACCGATCTTCCCCAAATAGTCGAACCCATTGTGTCATTTTTGCCCCAAATCGTTGATTTGGAGGATGCCCAAATCCTTGACCTTCTTCCCCGGTGCTTGAACTTGATTCGCAACGCTGAGGAGATCGAACGCGGCGGGCATTTTGTCAATTCAGTGATTGATAAGATTCTCGAGGTTAATTGGTCAAAAGGGTTGGTGATCAAGATGGTTTCGATTGTCAGGGACTTTCCGGTTCTAGATAAAACGAGGGCTAGGGAGTTTGTAGACAAGGTGTTTGTGGGAATGTCAAGGTTAGATTTGCAGGACTTGCCGTCGATTGTGTACCGGCTGCTGGTTTTGGCGTCTAAAGGGTTTGTTAAGAGAGAGATAGTTGAAGGGATTGTGATATTTTTCGGGTCGAAAATGGCGTCAAAGGCAGCCTCTATTGTTAGACAGGTTGAAGGAACTGTGTTGCTTCATGTGAACTTTGCAGTAAAGCAGGATCCTACACTAGGACAAGAGGTGATGGGGCTTGTGAGGTCGGATCTTAGAGCTTTCAATCACTTTACAGTTGCTGTTTTGTTGTCGGTTTCGAGGGTTCGGAAGTTTGGTGAGAGCTCGATGGGGGCTTTGAAAGTTGCGCTGCTTACCACGTACCGTGATTACAAGTTTGCCAAGTAAGGGTTGAGTGCCTTCTCAGTTCTGTTTAATTTTCATTCATGTTCATCACAATATGTATGTAGGTCCTTTTTGTATAGATAGTTTTGTTTTGGGATGTTCTCAGTATTTAGGTTATTATTTGCAAACTCTTTTGTTTTGTTCTTTTTTGCGGGACATAAATCGTGAACTCTTTCTTATCTTGCAGAGATTGTAAGTGGATGCCTAATGACATGAAGGAAGAATATCTGCAGAATGTCAAAATAGTGGAAGAGGCCATGTTAAGAGCTGTAATTGCCTTTCAGTCTGTTATCTTCTATATGTGCACATCTGTTCTTTCAAATTTAAGTATGGTTACCCTGATTTATAATAGTTACGCTGTATTCGTTCTTTCGTTGAAATTTAGGTTAATGAGAGCAACTGTGGAAGAGAACATATTTTGCCGAGCATTTTGCAGTTTGCGTTTTTATTGCTAGAGTCAGCGGATGAGGGAAGTCGTCAAGAGGCTTGCAATCTAAGTGGTCTGTTAGGCATTGAGGAGCTTGCTATTCAGATGCTGAGAACTCTATTTGAGGCCCATGACATGGCAAGGAATGAGGTCAGTCCAACTGTTTGAATAAGAATCACATTACTAGTTCAATATGCTCATCATAATTTTGCAGTTGGGGAGCGGGAAAGAAGAAAATACTTGTATGGAATTTTATTTATGGAGGCATGTATTCAATTTTTAAATTACTTGGCCCTTATGTATTGTATAGCTTTGTAGCACCCACGACACATTCATTGTAGGATTTAAATGGGTTTAAGGCTTTAAGCATGACAGTGTATGAAATGGATTTGAAAAGGTATTCATTAAATGAAATCAATTTAATAAAGATGATTGCATGTAATTGGAAGGTAGAGCAAATCATGCTAACCAGTTCATCTCACCAGCTAACCTTCAATTGTTTTCAATGTCTATAGATTATCGAGCAGTGTAAATTTCGCATCCTTTCTTTAAAGCCAGAGCAGAGCATGGTAATCATAAGGTAATTCCATTCACCTGCTTAACATTGATTGTAATACTGTGTTTCTGGTTAAGGTTTAATTATCTTTTATGTGCAGACTGCTTGGTAGTCTGGTTCAAATTTATCCATACCCAATGCTAGAACATGTTTCTCGTCTGAAGGAATTGTTGGATTATTTTGCTTTCATGCATGACAAGGTTGCTGCTCATCTTGTTTCTGTTTTATTACCTCTCTTGAAGTTCAGCCGCGATCTTCAGGTAACTACTGTTCCATTTTTCTAATCAATCAAAATGGCATATTTATACTTGTGAATTGTGATACTATGCCCTTAAGCTCTATTGTAAGCTTCTGCTTTTTACAATTACCTGGAAATGAACAGAATCCATAGTTTTTACGTTGTCAAGTTCTATCAACGGTATGTCATATGAGTATGTTGGATTTTTAGTCAGATGACGTATGACAATGTGGAAAGAGATTTTCAATTGCAGGCTATGATGTGTTGCATACAAAGTATTAAAAAAGTGAGAAATGTTGTTGCAGTTGTTCACAAACAAAGTGTATTTATTTAGTTGTTTAATTAACTACAGGATTACACAATTTTGGTAATGCGTAAGGCGATGTTTAGACGAGAAGATGCGATTCGTCTTGCAGCAACTGGTGCTGTCATTGACCTAATTCTAGCAGAAAAGCAATCCAAGAGAGATGACACATTATTATTTCAAGAGTCATCTAGCCAAGCCAGTAGCAGCCAGCAATCTGAGATGCGCTACAGTGTGGGGGGAGGCCTTTTTCTAGAGCTTAGTGGTTTGCTACAGAGATGTCTTTATCAGCAGGTTTTGCATTTGTCTTGTTAATGATATTCTGTTTTTATTTGATGAATGTCTGAATATAATTGGGTCACTGGTTTTAGGCAGATGTCAAAGAAGTCATGTATCATGGACTTGTGAAGCTTGTGTTGGTGGACCCATCAAGTTGTGGAGCTGTCTTTGATTTTCTGTTACCTCACTTCCTCCACTTCTATACGGAGGTAAATGCAGATGCTTGTGATAGCTTGTTTTGTGAAGCTTTATGCTGTTTCTGAATTCCAAGTTTTGATCAATTATCTGGCAAAATTTATGGTTATCATGTCAAATTTTATGGAAAGAAACTAGTGCTGATTTTGCATCTAGCATGTAGTTGATACAATTAATATAAATTCCATGCTTAAGATTGAAGCACTATCTTGGCAGGATGAAGACGTTCACCTACGAATCAACTGCTGTGTTAAATCAGAGAGTGGCAAGGTTTATATAGAAGAGCCCTTAGATTGTCTTCTATCTTGTATCTCTTGGATGCTACTTCTACAACCGCATGGTAAAACTGAGCACTTGGAATCTTCATGGGCATGTTTGGGTTTCTCCCTTTCACAAGAAAATGAGGTCTCTCATTTCTAGTTAACAAAATTCATGAAAACTTTGGTTTACATCTGATTTCTTGTTTCTTTTTGTACCATATGATTTCTTTTTTAGATTTAAAAATAGAATTTGAATCTTACATTGACAAATATGAAACCACTGACAGGCAGGAAGAAATTTGTCAGGTGACTCGTTCTATACTGCTTTCTTGAAGATACGGAAGTCATTAAGAAATCAGAGTTTGGAAGGTTTGCATTAAGACTTTATTAACCTATGCCATATCTTTTCTCCCTTGGTTCCTCTTGAGGTTGTGTGAAGCATCATTGGTCTATCCTTTTCAAATTTGTTGTATGATAGTTTCAAATGTTTTGATTCTTTTGAACCTTTTTTTTTTGGGGAACTCGCACTTGCTAAAAGATTAAGCATTAAGCAACAAATAGTGTATTGTTGTTTGTGACAGAGTCTGTACTTTTTGAGTCAGATTGGAAACCATTAATGTTACACTTGTCATTCTTATTTTAAGACAGACCTTTCTTAACAGTTAGATTCTTTATGTATCAGGCATCTTTGGTCAATCTCAGGATTCCGGTTCTTCATCTTTTGAAGAGGACAAAAGAAAATGCTGCGCGTTTGTTTTATCAGGAATTATTGAAGTAGTCTTGAATGCTATTGCTACTGAGTTGGAGAAAGCAACAGACAGGAAGAAGTTGGATTTGGAAAAGGAGCTTATTGAGTTTGTTGACCTTCATGATTCATTGGATAAGGATGCAGGTATCTCCAAGCAGAGTACAACTATCAGAAGAGGGAATCCTCGCACTACTGCTCACGATATGACCAACAACACGGATTCAGGCCAATCAAAAGTGACACAAGGACGAGTTTCTTTCTTTGCAACTTCAAGTATATATCAGATCTTGCAAACAGTGTTGACACTACTCAATACTGATAATTCTGATAACGTTGTGACTTCCCAAAACCATAGCCAGTTGACTAGCAAAACAACAAATTGCTCTGCTAAGATGATTTGTTTTGTGTTGAATGCATCCCTCAGTCATATAAAATCTTCCTCTGTTCTGCGAAATGAAGATCCATTGAGAACTTTGATCTATGGGGAGCTTAAGATGCTAGGACCCCCCTTGCTGAAGTTGATCATTTTGCTCAAATCGGGGCCAAAGATGTCAGGTCAAAAGAAAAAGGAAGCTAAAGGACAGAAAGATGTTCATGGACAAAGGGACCATCTTCATCTAGCCTTGATTTGCTTGAAGGAGTTGATAATGATTTGTTCATCAACTTCACACTTGACTGGTTTGCTTGAGGATATGGTGTCAATCTCCACTATTCAGCATGCGGATTCAAATAATGAAGGTGAAACAATCTCGATAATCGACAATCAACATTTACGAAGCAAAGAATTGTTCATTGTCAAAACCTTGAAGCCTCTATTTTCTGAGCTTCTGGCACTTTCATTTTTCAGTGAAGTTGAGGTAACTGGCATCTGTGACTGCTGATTTGTACCCACTTTTTTTTTTCCCTTGTAGAATGCATTTATCTATTTCTCAAAAGAGCTTTCTCTTTCAGATCATCTCTGACATGATAATGATCATCGGGCGCAAATTGCCATGCGAACTGAGTAACTCCCATGGAGCTTGGGCTGTTAGTGTTTGCAAGAGCAATGAAATATTAAGCTCCAAGGTCGGAAAAAGCATTGTGAGGCTCGCTATATGTTTAAGCTCCCCACCAGATGATTTAATTATATCTCAAGATCTGGCTAGAGAGCTGTTACAAGTTATTGGATCAGAGGGAAATGAACCTGTGAAGGTGTCTGAAGCGTACCCGGTCATAAACCATCTGACAAGCGCCGTATTAAATTCTTGTGTACTGCACACAATTGAAGAAGTTATAGCTGATATGGATTGGGCCACCAAAAAGTTGAAGACATTCTCTTTAGTCTATCAAAAAATGGTTCATTTCAGTCAGAACAACGAGCAATCATCTGAGTTGGCATTTGAGGAAAATCTTTACCCTAGGGCGGGAGCAGTGGTGAAAGTACTATCATCCTTTGTTTCAATGAACCTCAATGGTACATGTGCAGTTTCTACAAAGAAATGAATCCATCCTACTTGTTGCCACTCCTGTTTATTCATTTTGCTTTCAACCTCTGCAGATACTCAAGCTGAGATATTGCTGCGATTGGTTGCGAGGTTTTACAAGCATTTAGCTCAGATGTCAAAGCTTAGGATTGCTCCTAAAGGTTGCAAACAGATCTTTCCTAGCCTCAAGTTTCAGAAGCTTGTGGAAGTAACCTGTAAACAGCTCACGAACCCGTTGTATGTCTTTGTGGACATTATGCAAAAGGTATGATTCCGATTCTCTGCCCTATCTTCGCATGATTTCACTTGCCCTATCGACTGTTTGCTGTCGGTTGTAAAGGTTTAGGGGTTGGGGTTTATGGTTCAACTGATGCCGCGGTTCCATTTCATTGATACTTGAATCGCAGAAACAACAAGAAAATGCTAACAAAAAGGGGATCATCAACAAAATAAAGAGGGAGAACAGATGCATCCCAGATCTGATATATCAGATAGAAGACTATGAAAAGTATCTCATCCAGCTTAGCAAGGTGTGCAAAGTGAATCTATTAAAGCACGCCAAGCGAAGCACTGCGCGTGATTTCAGAATATTCCCGAAAGAGAATGCCACTCCAAGTGATGAAGCAAACCATGGCAACTCCAATGCAGTTGAAAACGAGTCAGCTGAGGATCTCAATGCCAATGACAACGAAGGAGACGATGACGATGGGTTGGAGAAGATTTTATCAGCAGAATCGAATAGTCCTATGGTTGCAGAGGATTCTGGCTCGGAGAATGAAGGAGATGGCCTTCCTAGTGCAAAGAGGTTGAAGAGAAACAACAGAGCTGTGGAGGACTCTGATGATGAAGCCTAATATAAAATGCAAGCGACTGACATATGTAGATACTCCACACACACTATATATATGAGGGAAATTTTGATATTTCTAAGTTGGCCATCTTTCTATTTTCATAGAATTTATAGCAAACGTGATCCATCACGAATTTACGATGAGTATTAGGATAAGTAAACCCTAACGGGTTGGTCTATGGAAAGCAAACAAAGAGTTGGAGCCCCCAATTTGAGTTCAACTCTTCTGGATATTTTCTTTGGGACCGCTGTCTTTGCTTTGGTGGACCATTTGATTCAGGAATCAAAAGTATACTCCTGCTTGCTGTTTTGAAAATTCCTGCCTAGCGCCACCTAGGCCTCGCCTAGCCGCTAGATGGTTGGCCTACCATCTCGATTAATGCTTAGGCGTTTGAAAATTAAGATTGTCTAAACCTGCTGAGGTGCCTGCTTAGCCTGCTCAGACCTGCCTAAGCATCCGCTTAGGTTGCGATTCACTTAGACAGAAGATAGATAACTTTTATTTTGCATTTTATTTCTTTTAATAAATTGTAAGAAATTTGTTGAATACTTAAATGAATACACGTTATATGCATGTTCCCCATGTTTTCATTATGTTCCAATACTTCATAATATATATGTCATTTTATATTGTAGTTTATAATAAAATTATATATATTTTAAGTATAAACACACTTATTTACACAAAATATAATAGATTTACTTAAATCGGCCTAGGCCCCGCATAGCAGCCTAGGTGCTAGGCCCCAGCTCTTTGCTTGACTAGCGTCTAGCGTCTTTTAGAACCTTACTCCTGCTATATGCACTACCAAGGCTACATTTAAAACAAAAAGGATTAAGTACATAAAATCTCTTTTACAGTCTTTTTAAGTGGTTGTGAGTACTAACAGTTGATAAATGAGATTGAATTTTAAAATGGTGTGATATCACTACTAATTAATGAAACCCGTCAACCAAAAGAAGGTGAAACGACAAATTAGTCTTCTATCACACAAAAAAAATGATGGACAATAATGTAATTTCACAGGTCCAAATTATATTGTTTTTTATTAAAGCCTCACCTACCAGTGATGTTAAAATACCTCTAATATTTATATATAAAAAAAATTAAAAAAAAACCTCTCACTCCCCCACGTTCTCTCTCTTTCTCTTCCTCTCTCCTCATTTTCTAAAAAATGTGTTCATACACACAAAATATGTAGGCAAATGCTATTAAGTTAGCTCATCTAACGACAATTAATATGACAATGGTGTGCATGTGGCAGAGGAAAAGTATTTCCGAAATATAATGTCACATTTTTCAAACTCATTTTCCTAAAGGCCTCGTGATTATTGTCATGTATTAGAATGATGAGTTAGAGCTGAAAGTACACAAGGGTAGAAACACAGCCATCATCGTCACACAAAATATTAAAATTATAAATTTTGGTCGGACCATTTATGTGAGATTATCGAACCCCAAAAGAGTCAAACGACACCATTACGGTTTACTCAGAATATTTACCTCACCGTGAAAGTCATTTATTTTCAGGTATTCAATGAGAATTTTAATAGAGTTTATTAAAATTATTATTTTTAAAAATAGTAATATTTAAGTTTCGGTTAAAATATAATTTGAAAGATTTAAAAAGTTAAAGAATTTAAAAGAATTAAAGAGGTTTCGTAATGCATTTTAAGAAGTCACAAATTTCACGTATCTCTTTAAAATTTAAGAAGTTCATTTAAAATTTTACATAAATTCGCTAAAAATCAATTAAATTCTATCAATTTCTATAAATTTATAAATCTATTAACCTCTTTGGAAGTTGAAAATAAATACCATCTCCGAAATGAGGTGATTAAGTAGCTCCCGCAAGTTCCCGTGCGCGGTAAAAATACCGAAACCGAACGGCAGTAAATAAAAATATATCTTCCGAAATGGAAAAGAAAGCAATCATTTCACTCATCGCAGTCACGCCAACAGACTCGAAGAGAGAGAGAGAGAGAGAGAGCAGAGAGCAGAGAGCAGAGAGCAGAGAGAAGGGTGGATGCGGAGGGCGTTGTTCTTCTTCTCTGAGCAGAAAAGAACAAGTTTCATCCTGCTTTTCCAGGCAAAGCTCTGATTTGATACCAAATCGGAACCAAACACACTCGCTTTTGCAAGCAAAGCAGAGGCGAAAACCACAAAAGTATGAGCGAAGACGCGAAGAGAAGCGTCGCCGGAGCTCTGTCGGCGAAGCCCAATTCTGACGACCGGAAACCTTCCTCGGCTGTCACCACTCCCGCCGGCAAGCGCGTCATCATCAAGAGCGCCGACATGTTCCAGGATATGCAGAAGGAGGCCGTCGACATCGCCATCGGGGTTAGCTCTCTCTCCTCTCTCTCTTAACTTTGTTTTGCTATTTTTGTTGCTGTATTGGTGCTTGGATTGAATTCGGAAATGGATTTGTTGGAGATGGAAAATTGAATTTCTGGGTTTTGTTCTGTTCAGGCATTTGAGAAGCACAGCGTGGAGAAGGACGTTGCGGAGTATATAAAGAAGGAGTTCGATAAGAAGCATGGACCCACTTGGCATTGCATCGTCGGTCGTAATTTTGGTAACCCATTCAATTTCTCTCCTTTTCTTTTCTGGGTTTTGTTCAGATTTAATAGTTGAATGCATTTGGAGTGACATCGAAGAAAATGTAATTCATTGTTTAGTGATTTTAGTTGTTATTGGGTTTTATTTGTAGTTTAATGAGGATGGGTTGATTTGGTTGAAATGGAATAGATCTAAGCTTAAATGGATTCCTGTGTTCTGAATGGTTATCAGCTGGATATTGCAAAAAGTACCGGAATTTATAGTTCTAAATGATTAACAAATTCTAAATTAGAATGGTTGAAAAAACTTTGATCATATAGGTCTGATGTTACCGTAGCCGACTGTACATGTTACTTTATTTGTGGACATGAAGTAGTGTTTAACTCAATCGGAGAAACCGGGATGCCGAATGACTATTCTCCAACAGATCCTGATTTTGGAAGGACCTCTGTTAGTGATCTTTCCTCAATCTTCTTTTGTTGAGTGGTCGATATTCACCTATGGTTGAATGGTGGAAAGAGATTTTTAAGTGATTGAAAGTTGGGGATTCAATCTTGCATATAATCACTCTGCAATAAAAGTCATGTTTGCCAACAAGTGAAATTAAGTTGTTGGCTTGTCTTACACACTGACTGTACCAAATTTTATAAGTTTGAGGTGCCTAATAGGCTGTGTCTAGACTCTAAATCAATGTCTTATCAATACCTTTGGAGGGAGGCAGCAGATTTGAATATGCTTGTGGTTTGGCTTCTTTATGCTGTGTGAAACATGTATTCCTAAATGCTTAGCTGGTTATTTAGAGGAGAGAGATTTTAGGTGATTAGTTTAGAAAAAGTTTAGGTGAGATGTTCAAGTAATTCACCGACTGCTGCTTGAGCTGAAAAAGTTTATTGATAGCCCATCCATTTGAAAAAGGTTGTGCTAGTGATGTACTACCATGCAAGAGGCAGCCCGTTGAGGTGTTTATTTATGTGCACCAAAAGTGAATGTCTTATAAGTCTGTTATGTTGTTGGTTCACTTCTGCATATGGAAAAAATATTTGGTTCTTTTTTCATTGTTACGTGCCACTGTTACATTTTTCACATGCAATGTTTTGACATTGGTGTAAAATTAGACATCACTCCCCGGTTTAACGAAGTTCCTATATTTCCTGTTTTGTATAAGTATTAGTTTGCACCATCTCTAACTGTAGGAAACAGTTGGTGGGATTGCCACAGATAATCAGAGCAACATTTTCTTTAGTTTCGATTCAACCAT
>JADOBS010300572.1:0-10870 GCA_015708375.1 Cydonia oblonga | reverse complement strand
TGAGAGAGAGAGAGAGAGAGAGAGAGAGAGAGAGAGAGAGAGAGATGTTTTGCAATGAAATTTGATTCTTTGATTTTACAGTGAAGTGACAAATACTACTATTTTGATGTTGCCTTTTGCTCCCAAAGAATGGTAGGAGTAAATAGTCCGACCCTCATACAGTCACGTAACGTTACCAACTCATTCTTGGTTAGTCTCGAAATTTGAGTTCAAAGGTCATCTTTTGATTTGCCCATCAAGTTCTTACATTTGAATCAAAAAGCTCATGATTCATGAAGAAACACCAGATAACCATTCTCCCACTCATGGAAAAATGCAGAACCATGAGTGAACTGAAACAAATTCATGGGCTGATGATCACCACACCACCTCAGTTTTTAACAATGTCATCCAGTTAAGTAGGCTTGTCGATTTTTGGGCAAATTCCGAGGCCAGAGACCTCAGCTACGCGAAGAGAGTTTTCGGGCAGATTAGTCAGCCTATCGTCTAATCTGACTGCAGAATGAATTCCTCTACTTATTTGCTTAGAATGAATGCTGCCTGTGCAGATATGTATCGAAAACTAGCATTGGTTAAGATATTACAGTAGGGACTGCCTTAGCGAACATGTATGTTTAAACTGGAGACGCAGGAAGTGCTCAAAGAATTTTCGACAACTTGCAGAAGAAAGATGTGATGGCATGGAGTAGCATGATTATCGGTTCAGCTATGCATGGACACGGTATGGAAGCGCTACATGCATATAGAAAAATGCAAGAGGATGCTGGTGTTATTCCAGACCAGATCACTTACATTGGGGTTTTATCGGCATGTAGCCATGTCTGTCTTGTGGGGGAGGCTCAGAGACATTTTTCCTCGATGGTAAATCTTTACGGCATAAAACTGACTGCAGAGCATTGGTCTTCTGAGTCGAGCAGGCTGCTTTGATGAGGCGATGAGACTGCTGGAAGAGATGCCGATCCAACACAATGTTGCTATCTGGGGAGCTCTCTTGAACGGCTGCGAGATGCATGAAAATGTTGATATAGCTGACCAAGTGAGAAGATACACATAACAGAGATGGAACCTGGCAGTGGAGTTAATGTTCTTGTGTCCAAAGTTTAGGACACCCGGAGCACAACAGATTTCGTAAACAAAGAGATTGAAACATAATTCGGTGTACACAGATGCAAAACGGAAACTACCAATCTGAATTTCAAACATCTGCATTTTGAGAGGTTCAGAAATATTCTGGTAATCTATCAACGGTTCGACTTTCAAACATCTGCGTATTGAGATGTCGGAAATTTTGTTGCAATCCATCATGCTTTCAGATGTCCTTCATCCTCATCATCTTCATCGCCAGGGGCTGCACCTTCTATGGAGATCATGACTGCAAAAACACAAAAACAGATATGACTAACAGATATGTTCTGGGGAAATTACTGGTGGTATTTTATAGACTTATTCAGACCACGCAACAGCGCACACGCAGAGACATGCAGTGCACACATGGAAAGAGCGAAAACACACAGAAGCCATTCAGATAATACGGAAAAACCTACCCCCACCTAACCATTTAGCGGCATGTTCGGAGGGCTGGCTTCGATTGGGGTTTGGGCACTGGCGTGGAAACCCATTCTAAGTTTGGGTTTCAAAATCACACTTATTTTGGATATGAATCCGAGATTCATTATCCGATCCAAGCTACACTTCACATACAAATGAATCACATTATCCAGATCTTATGTGCTTCACATAATTTATACTATGTCATATTTTCATAGGGTGGTGCTATCCACACACCCATTTTTACTTCTCACACATGTCTCTCAATTTCCGGCTGTTTGAATGAATCAAAGAAGATCAATAGACAAAAAAAAAACAAGGGTGTGTGGGAAAATAATAAGATCAATTTACACACCCCTTTTTATAATGAATGGGTTTGGCTTCACTATATTCCCCATCGCAAGATGGACTGACCAAATCCAACACCACAATAACCCAAAATACAAAAAAAATCTTTTATTCATAGAGAGAAACATCCATATACATTTATACCAGTACAATAATTATAAATTAAGAAAACGTTTTTCTTTCCAAAAAAAATTAAGAAAACGTTTTCTAGTTGCACTAAGCCCATATTTCACCAGTCATCTTTTAACTTTTCAGTCTATACCATAACAGCATCGGATAAATTTAGACATCTATTAAATATTTTATAGAGTGCTGCTATTTAAACCGCATTTATGACCCCGTTGCTGACCAACCTTCCAACAGAGGGTGGCCAAACACGTTTGTGGGCCCACCTTTAGTAGACAGGTGGTCAGTAACGGAGTCAATGAATGCACTACAAATAGCATTATTGTATTTTGTAAGATATGGTAAAGGATGAAATAGTAAGACAACCATTAGATGATTTTCCCAGTACTAAGCACTAATTAAAACCTTAACAAAGAAAGAAACTGGCTTACTGTATCTATACAATTCACAATCTACTAACTTGTGAAGAAAATAACTGTGTGCATTAAAAGACAAGAGTAAGGATAGTAATACCTCTACAGATAATGCGGTTCCAGATGGCAAGAAAACTTTATGATGCCAAAATTGCTTCAGCCATTAACTGTGAATATCGAAAAGTTTACACGTCAGTTTATACTGCGCAAGACAAATCAATAACATACTGGCAGAAGTTTGGCACAGTAACCTCCAAAAATGAAAAATTCAGAATGCATGAACTTGTAGGGTCAAATACCAAACATGTGTAATAGAATTCATGTCACTCACAAAACTGTAAAGCTATACAAGTAAATCAAAACACCTGCTCCCAAAAAGAAACTATTAGCAATTCAAATACAGGGATTCATTAAATTTCACATAAGTAATTCAAGACAACATGAAGAGTTAATATCAGGGAGTGAGACACTTCAGTCTACCGTATAAGCAGAAGCATATTATAAATGAACCAAGGGAACGGTAAAAGATGCAAAAGTTGGTCCTAGATAGCAGTCACTAATGTCTTTGAAGAGTTGCATCCCGGCTTTTTGCTCAGACTTGAAGGTGCGGGTTAACAATTCAAAAAGCTAAGGACCTGAAGATACACCAACTAAACTAAAGCAACCTTGATTCCCTAACTGGCCAAAAAGCCTACATTTCCCCATAACAGCTGTGGCATCTTTATAATCCGCAACATAATAAAAATGAATAAGGGATATAGAAATAAAAAACAGTAGCAGTTCAGAGGAAGTACAGCCGTGAAAGAAGGATTCTCAGTACAAGATGCCACAAATTCTCATAATCTAAAAAATTTGAATTGGTAATGAACCCCCAAATTAGAGAAGACGCTAAGGTTGGATCACGGAACATAAATGCATGAGGAAAGTTTTGAAAAACCTTTTGGTCAATACAACCAAAACACTTGGCCACTCATTCAGTTATCCAAGAGAATGGTAAAGAAAAGAAAACAAAATTATGAAAGTTCTGAATTTGGGTTTCAAAGTACGAACCTGCAGTTTGGTGCTTCGATCAGCAAGCTGTTAATCACAACCTAAACACCACTATCAATGTCAGCCCCTTACGGTCAACCACGCCCACCCACCCAAAACATACACACTCAATTCAAAGTGTTTTAAAATGACTGAAAGCGCTTTTGTAGAAAGTGTTTTTGGGTTCCAAGCACTTAAAGTGCATTTTGGAAGAAGCATTAGTTATGTGCTTCTTGCAGGGAGAACTTCACGTGATTTTCCAGGATTCACTTGCATTTTACTACGAATTGGTTCCAAAAGCAATTTCATCAAAAGCACTTTCAGTAAACTCAAACGATATATAATTTTTTGCAAAGGTACTTTTCATAAAAAGATAAATCCATAAAAGACCATTTCCACAAAATAACAAAGCTAAGTATCTTGTAAGTTTCAAGATAACTACCAGCTGTTTCACCATGAACTGGCCTTGGTAGAGAGAACTTTCAACGGAAATAAAACATAGTCCACCCATGAACACAGCTTCCAGTCTTAAAATGAGTGCATAGCATACAAACATCTTAGCAAAGCCCCAGTTCACTATTACTTGGGCTCGAGCAAGCGTACTGTATATCACCTCTAGCTTGTATCCCAGGCTTCATCCTCCGCAAAAACGGAGGCAATTATTTATTGTCTACATCTTAAGTTCTAACATATGGAGTCTACTCCATTCAACTCAAGACCTCTTCATCATACGAAAACATACAAGCTCCTCGAAGCAAATATTTTAAGGTAATTTTTTCTTCACAATGCCCTCCAGAATACCGTCATTCTCCAAAGACACAATTTTTTGCTCGATTTCAACTGGACCAGGAAGCTGGATCGAGACAGAGAAGTGACCCGGTGGGCACAGATTTTGCGTCTTCATCTTAAAGACATGGAAATCCCTGCATACTATTTTCCCTCCTGTCGTAGTTACTCCTTGTACAAATACTTTCCCATCAGGATCAACATCACAACTAAATTCTGCATTCGCAAAGACAAAAGATGTTGTCCATTAAAGCATGATAAAAAATATCAAGACATGTTGAGGCAAATCGATAACCAATCTTTCATGATAAACGGATAACCTAGTTATTCAAAGTCTGAAAGGAACACTTTATTTAAAAAAATACAGAAAAGTCAACATGCATGACTAATGTTTTTAGTGTCTTTATTTGGTGTGCCCTACTAACCCCTGTAGCTTAGGCGTGCTTAAGGTGAGCTCACAACACCATATGGTGGTGAACAAATTTCAAACACCATGCCTCACTAGACCATCACCAATCAATCACTTCAATGCCCTGCTTAGATACACATGCATGACTAATGATGAACAAATTAATTTTTTATTGATAACCATACCTTTGTCAAAGAGCTGTGCACTTAGTCTAATATGCTACAAGAATTCGAACACAACTGCCAATCAACCATTATTATATAAGGAAAAGAATGCTATCTCAACGAACAAGAGACTCCCTTCATAGCTCATCCAATTAACAAAATTAATAAGCTATAAGAAAGTAGAACAACAACAATCAAGGATTTAACAAAATGACACAAGGTGATCATACTCACTGTCTTCCTTCAAAGCCCCTGGTATAGAGACACGGAATAAGTATGAGTCTTCATTCTCACCAATATCAACTGATCCTACTGTTGGTCCCCCTTGTGCCAATGAAGCAGCCGCTCCAGTCAAAATAATCGCTGACTGGTTGGTTTCCAAAATCTTATTCTTCTCTTCTATTGTTGAGTGAGTTGGAAGAACTATCATAACTTGCTCCACTTGTTCTTCAAAATCTGTATTTTCTGATAAATCCATTGTGGGCGGAATATAAGGCTCACTTCTCAGAGGTGTTGGTTCTAATAATATGGGTTGTGTAGGATCAAAATGAATTGGTTGTTGAGGATCTGATTGATCTGGTTCATTAATCTTACTTGTTCCCGCGAACCTACAAGAAAACCTCTTAAGTTTATTGCAGCAAACAAATAGGGTGCAATAAAGTCTACCAGAAGATATTGCATTTGAAAGAGGAAGGGGGAATTTCAACTTGCATAAGCACTTCCATGATAAAATAATAGATATTCGTCACATACAGACATATACAACAGAAATAAATACATCTCTACTCACTCTCCAAAAGAGTGTGATAAATGATTATTTTCTAATTGCAGCTTTCAAAAAGTAAGTTTTATATTTAAGTATTCTATATTATCAGGATTCAGGTGTAAGCACAAAACAAGCACTCGAACCAGGGTAGACCATGGGCATTTAGGGTCCTGAGGCAAAGAATGAAATGTGGTCCTCATATTGCATTGGCATAAAAAATATATCCAAATTTTTTATCACCAAGTAATAAGTTGCGACTAATATTATTGCAAGCATTCAGATTTAAAAATTAATATAAAAAAAAAGCATAATTTGGCCAGGTTACGATTTTTCTTTTCATTGAACCACGATACATGTCAAAAAAACATTGGGATATTGGAAGCCACACACTTCAAAAAATAGCAACACCATAAACATGAAATACCCTAAAATCCCTGAAAAAAACCCACAATCATTGCCCATGTTCCAGAGGTGGCACTTACAGTTCCCATCTTCCAAAAAAGAAAAACAGAGAGAAGAAACAATAGATTAATTGTATTTACCCAATTCTCTTGAAAAAATTAACTAACATAAGATAAAAATATTCCCTTTGAGTTTCAGCAGAGAGACAGAATCCATCATCAATAAAAATAAACTCGAAAACAAACAGAATAGAAAACCTCAGTCAAATGGGCAGAAATCAAGCACGATAAGAACAGGGAAGATCAATTGTAAATCAAAGAAAGAACCAACCTAAAAGGCATTTTGGCAAAAACAAGGGAGAACCAGAGCAACCCAGACGATGAGGAAGAAGAAATTTAGGCAACTAGGTTTTCCGTTTTCTCTTAAATAAACAAGGGCACATGAGGACCGGGCCGGATCTTATTAATTTCCCATTTGTAGAAATTATAGCATAGATGCATGCATCTGTTTGTACCATATAAATGTTTTGTACCTAGTGATTTTATTATCAAGGAAACACAATTCACCCAAGTCAAATCTTTTTCCAAGTTCAAACCATATTTTAGGAAGTAAGACGCATAAAGGAACAAATTAGCATTACAATCCAGAACCTGAGATATGTATCTGCGTGTATACATATACATCGTGTACCGCCATTGCTTAAAGAAGCACACACAGATGCCCATGCTAAGTGTAGTTTTATCTTCCTGTGGTCTGTTACTTTCATCATGTACCACCATTGCTTAAAGAAGCACACGCAGATGCCCATGCTAAGTGTAGTTTTGTCTTCCTGTGGTCTGTTACTTTCATCATGTACCACCATTGCTTAAAGAAGCACACACAGATGCCCATGCTAAGTGTAGTTTTGTCTTCCTGTGGTCTGTTACTTTCTTTATTTTCTAAAAATTCTTGTTATTATTTGTTATCCCTTTTATGATTCAATCGACACAACCTAATTGAAAATGGCCAAATATCATAGGTTTCCACAGGAAAGTGAACAAAAGAAAATGATAATAAATAGGCTAATATATTTGTTTGGTTCCCCTAATTTCCTAAACCACACAAATCTATTGGAAAGTTTCGTTTCCATATCAATTCTACTCCATTATACAATAATCACTTCAGAAAACAATACAGAACTAATCAAACTTCTGTGACCCTATTTGGGCAAAATGGTTTTTTCTTTCCGAAAATGGCAACATTTTGAAATCGCGCGGGTAATGCATGTTTCATACAGGGTGCCACTTCGTATTACATGACATGTTGGACATTTTTACGAAAAAACACGTTCCCCTAACTGATGACCACGACCTAAAACCAATATCTCGTAAATTTCATTTTCATTTCAGGAAACATGATGTTCCACTAAAATCAAATTTGAACTGCAACGACCCCTAGCATTCCTCCAGAACATGCTGTTCTACCCTAACATACATATTTATCAAAGAAACAGTTACAGAAATCTACCCGCCAACCCACTCTCTTCTCCTCATCATCAATTTAATCCACAAAATCGCCAAATCTCTTATAAGTATACAAGTATTTATCTTTTCTTATTCCTGTTCTATAAAATTCACACTCATACACATACAGAAGCAGGAAAAATTCAAAAAACCCAGACCGTTATCGTTTTCGTGTACACAAGCTTTTTATACAAAAATTACAAGAAATTCATAGCAACAACTTGAACATGGAAATATATAACAGGCATTTCTATAGAGATACTAATATACACACACATATATATACATGCAACTGCCGATCTGAGACCCAAAAAATGTATAAATCAAATGAAAATTGCTGTGTAAGAATTCGACTTTATATCTGTAAAAATTCATGTAACCTACAGGTATATAAATATATCGACTTTATGTATGTATAAGTGAAAGCAGATGTGTGTGTATATACCAAGACGGCGGCGGGGAAGCCATCGGAGAGCCGTCGGAGAGTTGTGAACAGCGTCGCAGCTGGGAGGGTCTTGCGGTCTGTGCCGTTTCCAGCGCTTGGCTGAGTGAGGTGCTATTCGGACTAACAATAAATGCCAGGAGGGTCCTCGCCTGAGGGATTCGTTATTATAAATTATTGTAATTTTTTTTATTTAAAAGTAAATATAAATAATACTTAACAAAAATTAGTTGCACAATGTACGATGAACATATGTGATTGGAGATTCCGGCGAGAATCTTCTTTCTTTTCAAATGAGGATCTTCTCTGGATCCTCTTTGGGAGGATTTTGAAAATCCTCAAATCGTGTTCGTTCATCGTATATCGTGTGATCAGTTTTTGTCAAGTACTATTTATATTTAATTTTAAATATAAATATTTAAAATAATTTATGACGACATGATGTATGATGAACGGACACGATATAATAATCCATAGAATACTTACAAAGAGAATTAAAAAAAGATCCTCATCCCACCATCTTATCTTTTCCTCATCGACCCACCATTTTATCCCCGAGTACAAATCCTCTCCAGATCTAAAAAAGGAAGCTCAATGATTAAGTGATCTGAACCGTTGAAATTTAATCCAATAATTATAATTATTATAATTTTTAGAAGAATCTCTTATTTGTAACCATTAAATTAAATTTCAATAATCCGGATCATTTGATTTTTAGTTTACGTTTTTTCAGATCGGAAAGTATCTGTGCTACTTATCCCCATCATCTTTTTCTCGCCGACCCCACCTTCTTAGCCACATCATCTTCTCGTTTTTTATATTCCTTTAAATTTTCTTTTTCTCCTTACCCAATCATCTTCTATCAGTATAATTTTTTTTTTTCTAAATATCAACACACTTATTTATATAATAAGTTTATTTAATATATTGTCTCAACAAGCTATCTGACTAGCGCATTTTAAAACCTTGCATCATACATCATTAAACCGATTCAGTGTCAGTTGATTTTCAAATTAGATGGTTTAAGTTTGTTGATGTCAAATAGTTGAACAATAATTTTTTTCGTGTTGTCAAGTAGTTTAACAATGAAAATGGGTGTCACGGTTGACAGATCGGGTGATAAGTAACAAGATACAAGTAAATATTGTGGGCTCAACGTCCTATATTAGTAGTTCAGGATAAATACAATTTATGTTTCTCAACATTCTCCTCACCCTCACAACACTGGTAAGTACAATCTTGTGATTTCACCGAGATGAATCTTCTCAGTTTGAAGGTTACAACTAAATTCTGAAATCGAAGTGAAAATTCTTGTACACAAGAGAAAAGGAGAAAGATTACAAATCTCAATAGGCCGATGAAGCAAACCCCAACTTTTTTTCTGAAAGTTCCTTGGAGAAGCGTCCATCAGGGATTTTATACGAACCACGAATGAACCTGTTCAATAATTTCAGCATAAAGAATCAATCGCTATTGCAACAAGGATGCCGGCAAACCAAGCAGAGATAACCTTTTAGATCTCGAGCCGACTTGGCAACTACAGGTGATTTATGAATAATGACTAGACCTGTAAACGGGTCGGGTTTATTGGGTTTTGAGTCGGGTTTAAACCGACCCGTTAAGTTAACGGATCATCCGAATCTAACTCGTAAAACTAACGGGTCACCCGTTTCACCCGTTAAGAATTATTATTATTATTTCTTTTTGCATAGAGTTTATATTTTGTTGTTAAGACTTTATTGAAATTACTAAAACATCATCAACTAATGGGTGTTAACGGGTGCTAACGGGTATAACGGATTGACCCAAAGTGACCCGTTATTTAACGGGTTCACCCGTTAGCGATCCGACCCGTTAAGCACCCACTCAAATACTAATATTAACGAATCGGGTTAACGGATCGGATCCAAAATGCCACCTCGAATGATGACAACATACGTATACGAGATAACGAGGATGAATGGAATATTTGTCGAGAGAGTTGTGAGATTATGTCAGATTCAGCATTCAGTGCATGAAATAATAATGAGACAGATACGCACGTAAGAAAATGAACACAGATACTCCTGTAGGAAAATAAACAGATTCTTATCGATGTCAAATTGCCATGAAGGAGCAAGCTGCAAGCACAACAAAGCAAAATGCTTCACCCCTTGCCGTTTAGTTTATAAAAAAATTGAATCAAAAAGTGGCTGAGGCTTTTGATGCTATATAGGATAAAACTGCAAGTTTGCATATCAAGCTATTGGATCAACCGACGCCATTTATATTCCAAGTGATAGGTAGTCAAAGTGAAACCCATGATACACCAAGTATTCGTTCTAGGAAACAGATACCTGAGCCCACGAGAAGAAAATACAGCGTTCGAAGGTGATACTATCCGCGCAGATCATGTTGACTTCGTCACATTGATCCAGGAAATATGGAATTCTAAGCATGGCTGGACAACAAAAATTCCCAAGAATTGTCCTCTTACATGTTAAGGAGCTTATATTTGTTAAAAACAATGTCATATACAGCATTGGCACAGAAAATGTACTCGTAATTCTAAAGCACTAAACAGAGAACTACTTACACGCAGGAAGGTGGGACGTGTCGGCAGAAACAGCACAAGCAATCCCCAAGTTAGAAGAGCACCCTTTATGACTCCACATGACAAATGGAGATGCATGTTTGTTCTTCAGCTGCCTTGTTTTCGGCCGCCTCGGCATTTTCTTGAGACAATTCTCCATTTATTATGAAATAATTATTGTAGTTATTATAATATTATTGTGATTATGATAATATCTTCCTGAATTAGGAAAATGTTATTGTTGATGCACAAAATCAGCGAGGACTTTGGTACAACAGAAAGTATCAAGTTTGTGACCTTCACTAGATTGTTCCGGTCACTGGTGTTGGTAAGTATGTAAATGGACAAAGACAGGGAAGCAAA
>JADOBS010300571.1:0-10870 GCA_015708375.1 Cydonia oblonga | reverse complement strand
GCTTTGAATTTCTTGGGTAAAGTTTTGTTTTTGAGTGCATACAAGCATGATTCCGCCTTTAATTGTTATTGCATGCATAGGTGTTGCTCAAATGAACTAGTTTTCATAAATATGTCCTTCAAGTGGTATTAGGGCCTTGGTCTAGTAGTTGGTGAATCCTTTTGGGTTTTGTAATTCATAGTCTTTGATTTGAATGTTATAATTGTTACAAGCTTTATTCTTGCTTCTTTAATTGTAAATTTTGTTAAAAAATCTGCCATCTCAAATGTTGTAGATGTAGTTCACTTGAGCATGAATGTCTTGTTAGAAAATTTGCCATCTCAAATGGTGCCATGTTTATGGGAAAATTCGGCCAAATCCAATGGGTAAATTTTTGGGTTCATGTTTGTCTTGTTGAAAGTGTTTTAAAGTGACATTAGGAACCCCTAAGTACCCTAGTATGGTAATATGTTATTTCCCTTAAGCTTGACAGTTTTTGGGGTGTCTTTGGGTGAAAAATGTTCATGAAGCTTTTATGGGTATTCATGGATGTTCTTCATTGTTCTTGTTATGTTCTTGGCAAGAACAAAATGGTTGGGAATTTTGATTCAAAATTTTTGGTTGTTTACATAAAGTCTTGATATATGATGGTTGGTGTGACTTTTCCATCAACAAGTCACTTTTGAAAAAGTATGTTTGAAATTATGTTAGTCATGGTTGGTGTACATGATTGGTACTTTGCTTTCACACCCATACCTATTTTCTTTCAACACCATACCCATTACCTTTTCAACTCAACACCTTTCACTTTGTTGAAAAATTTCAAAAGTTTTATGACACTCTCACCAAAACCGGCCACCCTACAAGTAGGGTACTTTTGGAGCTTTTATCCAATTACATAAAGTTTTGATATTTTTGTGTGTTTTCACTTTGACCTGAAAGATTACGTTTTTATGTAAAGGCCCAATATCACTAAAGGACTAATTGTTTTGCTCCTTTAATGAAGTTTTTGCATTTGTTGAAATTTTTGGGTTCTAGTTGTAATTACATAAAGTAGTGGACTTTTGTGTTTTTATAAAGCGACCACAAAAGTTTGTGTTTTGCAATATAGCCCAAAAGTTGAGGTTTTTGCATTTTGGCCCAAATTAGGTTGAGAGCAAAATAGTTTTGTCTCTTTAAATGAGAATTGTATTTTTATTTCATTTTACTCCATATAAATCAATTCTATGGATACAAAAACCAAATGACAAGGTTGCATTCAAGTTTAATTAGTTAAAGCGTTAATTAATTAAAGAAAGGTGATTATGAACCTAAGCCTACGATAATTGAGCTATATGAAAGGCCGTCTCTCAAATTTATTTGAACCATGGGAATGTGTAGATTAGATTTTGGTTGTAATTTGATATGATCAAATGTTGTAAAAGAGCATAAGCTCTTCTTTACTTCAAAGTAATGTGATTTGTTCAAGTGTTGTAAAAGAGCATAAACTCTTCTTTACTTTGAAGTGCTCCTTTCTTGTTTATTTGATACGCATATAATTGGAGTAGTAGGGTCCAACGCCGAATAGGAAAACACACCTTAATGTGATTAAACGCGTAACTAAAAGTCAATCACCATCCCTAGACCGAGATCAAACACTAGGCTCATGTTGGATCGAATCAAAGGTTCATAGTCATCCTAAGGCCCTAAGGAGTTATATAGCCCATCAATGAATGCAAAGCTTATGTTAGTAGTACCATATACTCTTGCTTTAAAAACCATGTTACAATTATAGTGGGTGTATCATATACTACTAAATCAATCATATAGACCAATAGTTGCAATAGGACCAAATTGTTATTAATAAGATTGTATGTGATGAGACCTAAATACCCTCAACCAAACCTTATTAAGTTGACAAGCGTGAAAGTGCTTTGAACACTCTTTTGTGGCCTTCCACCATGGTAGGCTCCAATCTTTTGTGACTCATACACCGACTTCACCCTATCATGGGGGAGTACAAAGTATGTGCTTGCACGTAGGAGGAGTTCTATATGCATACATGATGTTGTGAAGGTTGGCAATGGTGTCAACATCATATCATTGTGAGGCATCAATCTCTAGAGGCCAAATAAGATGGGTACTTACATGAGATGTAAATGAGTAAGTATACTCTCTCATTATTATTTATGCTAGCCAACATCATATCATTGTGAGGTTGGCTTTGTAATAGTAAGCCTCCCATACCCTACTAAGAGTTTCCTCCAAAACTCTCGAATTCCAATGAAGGATATGAAATTTGCCAAAAATAGTGGGTGGTGCTATTTGATTTAAAGACCCAGATTAAATAGCTTAAAATCAATCAATTTATATTCGTTATGTATTTATTTACCGATATATTTGCAAACGCTATCCAAAACTTGACAAAGAAAACTCGAAGGCTTTAGTTTCCGGACTTGGTACCACAATCCCATAGATTGTCTTGAATGGATTGTATATGTACCTAAGTAGTCTCATCCTCACAATCTTCCTATTGACAATGTATCAAAGCAAGAACATGTATCAATGGAGAAGTCAAATCAAGAAGGCAAAATAACTCCAAGGGAACAAACTTTCTTAATGAAATGATGGACATTGGAAGGGGTATTTGCAAGAAATGTCTTGCAAGTGTCAAGAACACACCTTTCGAAGGTGTTGTAAATTGTTCTTGAATAAGTTCAAAACAGTCGGTTCTTCTACTTGAATGATTGATTCCATATTAGTAACTATGTTTCACAATCGCTATAAAAGTGTGGCTAATAAGAAGTAGAAGATTAATGAAGAAAAGGTACTTCACATTTGGAATGTGAATAATATATAGATTTTTTGCAAAAGCAGATAGTACTTACTTCCTCATATGAACTACCAAAGAAATTGAAAAACAAAGATTGTCTTTACATTCCAATTTGAATAAGGAACTTAATTCCGTCAATATAAGAGGTGGATGAATGTTTTGTTTGACAAAACACTGTTCTTTATTAATGAATGATTAGATTATTGTAATCTGATTGTCTCTTTATAATAGAGATGATGTGGGAGTGTTAACTGTTTAGAATATAATGATGCTTAAAACCCAAAAGGTTGCAAGGTAGTGACTAATCCCACTAAGTTGTGAAACCTCTAAAAACATATATTACAAGTTGGTCATACATGGATGCTTTGGATCGTTAGATTCGGATCCAATGCCTTCTTGTTAAAATTGTATAGAGGCGAAATGTTCGAATCTTTATTCTTTTAAAAAGAACAAAGAATTACAAAGTTGTTGAGGTTAATTCACTTAGATGTTAGTGGTACTTGTCCACAACATAATACTATTCATGGTATATGACATTCACCAAAGATCACTCACGGTTGGACTATTGTTTATTTTGAATAAACACAAGTCATAATACGTTGCAAAAGGTTCCAAAGAATTTAAGAATGTAAGTTGATGAGTAAGAAATCTAAAGTATTTACCTCATTAGATTTGATCCAATGAAAACTAACACTTTAGAAGAGTTTCCTTGAAAGATATCTAGGAAAGTAGCATCAAATACCTATATATAGGATATATACTTCTAAGACAATAATGATTGTCGATTAGAAGATCTTCCAATATTTTCATGACTCCATAGGATGTAGTTGGAAAGAAAGACCAGTCTTAAGAGTTAAAATTTAGGGTTGTGTGCTAATAAGCAATATTTGTTTGAGAACAATCTTGTGGGATATCCTTAAATTAACCTTTGGATTTCACTTCTATTAACCAACTAATAAATGTTATTTGTTGGGTAGTTCATTGTAATCCTACAATAGGATTTGCCTAAGATAAAGCAAATGAACGAGAGATAGAACTCAAAGAACGGGTTCTTTGAACTTTATGACTATGTCATAGAGTTACACCTCTTAATTCAGAAGAAATAAGAATGAAAAACCTTATTACTACATTTAGGTAGGTTAAGGTGACTACAATCAACGATATTGGTTGACTTGGAAGAAACCATCTTTGACGTAGTCTTGGTTTCTGTTAATTCGAAGATTGCTAGCTATAACTAAACGGGTTTCTGAAACCATTATCAAGATAGTCTTGATAATATATATCTAAGACTAGGAATCACAAGACGTGTAAGTTGTAGAGATCCATCCATCATGAATCTTAGCAAGCTAGTGGGAGCTATAAGCGTCTTATGAAAGAAAGATCAAATCGTTTGATTTCTCATAAAGATGTAAATGAATCTTTTGTTTACTAGGTGTACACAAGATTAGTGGAAGTTAATCATATTCTTAAATTTGAACATATATATGATATATTAATTTTGGAAATGAAAGGAATTCTTCTTCGTTAAAGTTATGACTTTAAACATTCTATAGCGATAGAATGTATATGGGAGACATTGTCCATATACATGGGATGGAAATCTATAATGATAGATTTCAAGATATAATTGGATTATCTCAATCCCTATTGATAGACGTAGATGTAGGAAGTTTCTCAGATGATAAACTTCAAATGAAAGGAAAATTCCAGTCAGACTGGGAGTTGCTCTTCTAAAAGGGAATGTACCCTTTTGACTCCCAAAAAATCATAATGCGTAAATAGAATCCTTTATGCATACGCAGAAAGGTGATTTACGTATTTCATGTTGTATGAAGAATGTTGATATGAGTTGTACCAAGAATGGTACAAAACGGTATCAGTGCAAGCCCAAGATCAGAACCATGGCAACTGTCAAGTGAGTCCTTAAGTATTTAAGAAATACTAAAGGATAGATTCCTAAAGAATGAGGAAGAATTAGGGTAATGCAATGGAAGTGTATAGAAGCTTACAACAATGTTGTTTGGATAGGAAAGTTCTTTTATGAACTCTCCATTCAGTTCCAACCCGAAAGTGTCACTAGTGTACATACACTACGACACTAATGGGGCGGTAGCTCAAGCTAGGGAATCAAGGTCTCATCAAGATCTGAACTCAAATGAGAGACTGAACCACATGATTGAGAATCCTGTATAATCGTGACGTTGTTATTTTCAAGGTTGCTTCTACGAATAACATATAGATATCCATTGTCTAGGCATACTACCCAGCCATTTATGAAATGAATTCATAAAAGGTATCGTCATAGATAACCAAGCTGAATGGCTCTAGTGCAAGTGAGAGATTGTTGGAAATGTGCCCCAAAGGCAATCATATGATGATACTTTACAGACATTTCACATGTTAAACTAATCTAGTTTAATATAAAGGGCAAAGATTATTGTTTAAAGCCATCTCATATAAATGTTATATGCTTAAACGATAAGTCCAAGGAATGTGTAATTGGGAGAATGTGATCTAAAGAAGTTAGATTCATGAGACCATTCTCTCTCATATACATATCCTAAATGTTCTTGATCATAGGATTGCCAATTAGGTAGTCACAGTCCGTTAAGATCAGTACGTGCTATGTCTTCTCTTAGGGAGAATGACTGGTCTCGAGTCATTCGTGTGACTGACACCAAGACAAGCATGTAGGTGTTTAATAGAGAATGAGTCCACTGAACGCGATCAACAAGGAATTCTATTATTCATGTCACATGAGAACTCATGGTTGGGATAATGCAAAGTAGTCCCTTGACCTGAGGCATCATAGTTATCTTGTGGTTAGGTCCTTGATCTTTGACTATGTCAAAGTCACTCTGTCAAATGGTGTCCACGGCATAGTTAGGGTTAAGCTACTTAGCCATAGAGGCAACTAAATGCGCAACAAGGGATCTCTAACCTTCAAACCGTTTGAGGGAGAATACTCTATGATATGATTAAGAATCTCTGGCCAGAGTATGAATGAGATTTAGGAAGCCGTTCCAAATCACATTCAAGGTAATCATATAAGTAAAAGAATCACATTAGATAGTAGACATGAATAAATTATCAAACCAAACAATGTGGTCAAGACTATTGTATTGGAGAAAGACCGTGTTGCATTGTAATCTCAAACTGAATAGGTTCTCCAACCTCTTCTGATTAGCTTAGGTAGCCATGACATACTGCTAGGTATCACTCATGCTTTGTGGAAGCCCTAAAGTGTATAATCGCTAAGGGAAGAATTGAAAGTAAGTTTCAATTCACAATTGATTTGAAGAGTTCTAATCGCCCACTGCCTCACTAAAAGGAACCAAATGGATCACACACTGTGTAAGGTAATGATTGAAGGATATAACGAAGATGAGTAAGGACAATTAAATAGTTTAATTGTATACAGCAATGATTAATTAAAAGTTAATTAATCTAGAACGAAAGGTTCGTTTTAGGCCTTAAGTCAGTTTTGGGTCTCTGGACACAAAAGGGTTTTGGTCCACAAGGCACATAAGGTTTAAGTTGTGTGACAACTAAAATAAAATGGGCAATTAACCCACTAACAATAGGGAAGCCGGCCATGCTTAGAGAGGGAGTGGGTTTTGGACTTATTACAAGTTTGCCACTCTAATGAAGGTATAAATGTGACTTTATAGCCTTTTCTTCATTAGGGTTTTCTTTGAGGAAAGACAAGGGAACATTGGCTCTCTCTTTCTCTCTAGAGAGGCCAGCCACCATGGGGGAATTTACTAGCATCTAATTCTCCCATGGTCATTCATCTTCTTCCTCAACCATCCTTGGTGTCAGAACTTAGAGGTTTCTAACTTTGTGGACTTTTGGAGAAACCAATTCTTCCATCCATATCCAAGAAGACATGGAGCCAAGAAACAAAGTTCCTCCATCCACATCCATGGAGCCAAGGAGCAAGGTGACAAAGGAAAGAAGGCCCTCACATGGGTGATTAACCTTTGGTAAGCAAAAAGGTGCTTCAAAGGTATAAAGAAATCTCAACTCTTTCTCTTGGATGTTGAGTTGAGTCTTGGTTCACCATAACTACTAGCTTTGAATTTCGTGGGTAAAGTTTTGTTTTTGAGTGCATACAAGCATGATTCCTCATTTAATTGTTAATTACATACATAGATGTTGCTTAAATGAACTGGTTTTCACAAATATTTCTTTCAAAAACTCCTCATGCATTAGATAGAATGAGTAGGCAATGGTCAGATTCTTGGTACGCTTAATAGCCTGTGTCATGGGTTTCCCCTTCCAGGGTTGGGAATCCTTTGAACTAATAAGTCTGCCACACTTCTAGGTAGGAGCAGAGGATTGGCTAGCCACCAATGTACGTGGATCGACCAAGGTGGCATCTTAGGCTTCCAAAATGGAAGTCCATCGTACATTTAGTACATCCATCTTTGCAAGCACATTTATAGATGGTATGTGTGATCTCGTCACTTTCGTTAAATCAGTGAAAGCATCTTTCATGTCCTGAGCTATGCTCTAAAGATCCTACAATGCATCGCACTGCAGTCTCAGACTAGGTGGTGCAAGGATCTAAATGAGACAAAGTGGGAGTCATCAACAATAATTCTCGTCATTCCTCAAGAACGTTGATGTTCTTTTCTCCCCCTAATGACGAGCAATCTATATCATAAAAGTGACAATCCGCGAAACGAGGGGTAAAGAGAACGCTTATAAAAGATTTTAAGTAACAAATGATAGAATGAGAATAATAGCCGACATAGATTCCCATCTTTCTCTGAGGACCCATTTTACTACATAGGGATGGGGCAATCGGTATATAGACCGTATAATCAAAGAGGCGCAGATGCTATAAGTCGTATCTGATAACCAACTAAAAGGTGCTATATGGTTGGGTCGTGACAGGCGTCAAATGGACCAACATGGTTGCATGGAATATTACGTGGCCCCAAGCAACGATCGAGAGCTTGTACGATCAAGCTCGTTTAAAGGCACCTAATGAAAGTTTTTGCTAGGCCATTCTGGGTATGAACATGAGGGATTTGATGTTTAACTTCAATCCCAACCGACATGTAACAATCATCGAAAGTTTTCGATGTGAATTCTCTAACAGTATTCAATCGAATAGATTTAATCGGATAATCATGGTGTTGAGGCCTGAGAATGATAATCTGAGCTAACAGATTGGAGAAGGCAGTGATTCTTATAGATAAAAAGCACACGTGTGACCAACATGTCTAAGCGTTAACCAATACCATAAAGTATCTAAATGATCCACATGGAGGTTGAATTAGTCCACAAATATCCCCCTAAATCCGTTGTAGAAAAATAGTACGATTCAAATGAATCCTATCATAAGAAAGCTTAATGATAAGCTTTCCCATGGAGCAGATTTGACATGCGATATCTTCCTGAATCGAAACTAAACTTCGAGTTAGGGGATGCCCGTGTGAAGATTTAAGGATACGACGCATCACAATTCGTCCAACGTGTCCCAAACGATCATGCCAAAGAAAAATTTCATGCACAGTCCCTGAGGTAGGTCCAGCCACATAGTGGCATTCAATAAGGCATATGTTTGTAGTACACAGACCTCTCGAGATATGCTCCATCTTCTCTAGAATACATTTATGGCCATATTCATAGGAAGTGATGCCTATAAATTCAAATTTATTTTCTACATAGTTTTCAGTGTCATAGTTATTAATCGAATGTCTATAAAGCTCAACAACGTTCTTCCACAACGTGGAGAATAAACTCACATTAATGGTCAATTTAGTGCCATTGGACAACACTATACGGGCCTTTCTGTATCCTTGGATCAGGTTGAATGGATCTGAAAGGGTTGTCAGAGGTGCATTCTTAGGCATGAAGTTAGTGAAATATTGTGTTCACGTAAAACGGTGTGCGTAGTTGCATTATTTTCGAGACAACTAACTTCCCCATTAGTTATACCTATAAATAAATTAATTAAATTGTTCACATGCATACAATAGTCTAAAAACATAAATCCATTCAATTAATTAAGTATTTGAGAAAATAATCCATAAAACTTAATATCTAAAATTAAAAGAAACACCAACAAATTATTCGAACATAAAGGATCTTCGCGCATGTTGATAGTTGGGGGACAGTAGATCGATTTTTCAATTATTCAAAACTTAAACCAAAAAACAAGGAGGGCGGAAGGAGCTACACCACATAGTGGAGAATTCGACCCCAGGGGTAAAAAAATCGACTAAATGTGGTCTATGTCGAGGATTCTTATCTTTCATCAAGGTAACTTCCTCTTGCAAGTCAAAAACCTTCATCTTTGTTTTCTCTATTTCATCCATTTGAACAAACTTTATTTCAAACTTCTTACAACGAGAATGATACTCAGATACAACCTTTGGGGCAGCTCGGCAAACACAGGACCAATTGCTTTTTGAACCACAACGGTAGCACATATCTGCATCCATGGTTTCTGGTGCTTTGCTCTTAGTCTTAAGGTTCGAGGTCTTGGGAGGGAGGTTAGAACACTTCATGGCTCGGTTTCCTCCCTTAGATGGGGATTGGCTCTATTGACCTTGGTTCGGTGGCTTCTGGCTACCCCTACCATGCCTAAAATGGCAGTCCAGGTGATGATGTGCTTCATGCATAACGGTCGCACCAGTAGGTCGAGCTTGATTATTCTTCATCAACAACTGATTCTACTTTTCAGCAAGAAGTAAAACAGAGATAAAATCTAAAAACTTATCAACTTTTGAGCCCTATATTGTTGTTGCAGGACAATATTGGTCACAGAGAAGGCGTATAGGTCTTCTGTAGAAGATCAACTTTGCTCAAGTTCTCATTACAGAACATGAGAAGTGATCAGATTCTACAAACTTTAGAATTGAATTCATTCACAAACTTAAAAGTCCTAAAGCACAAATGCTGCCACTCGTGTCAGGCAAGAATATGTCTCTTTGGTGATCGAAACAATTGGCCAAAGCAACCCATAAAGCTCGTGGATCATCCTCAGCAAAGTACTTGGTTTGTAGTGCATCATAAATGTGTCTGGATGAAGACCAAGGCATTGACCTACTTCGCCTACTAGGTTATCTGTCTCAACTTCAATGGATGCTCACAAATTCTTAGCAGTGAGGTAGAGCTTCACATCTTGGACCCACTTGAGGTAGTTTCTTCCAGAGACATCTAAAGCAGTAAATTCAAGTTTGTTCAAATTTGACATGTCCCTATCACAAAATAAATGGACAAGATTGTGGTAAGTGCAATGGAGAAAAATCAATCCATTCACGTAGAACTAGAACATACGAGTTTTAATAGATATATATTGGTTTAAATTTTCATGAAAAACTTCTGGTTTTGAAAAATTTATGAACATCAGGTTTCATGTGTATTTGCAAGCAAACACAAATATGTACAAAAATATGCAACAAATATATACATGTAGGTCTTAGGGGCCTACGATAATAATTGAATTAATTATTGGATTTAGGGCCAAATTTAGAGTTGGGCGAAAAATTAAAAACCCAAAAAGGCCTAAAAAAATATGGGCGATAAAAATTTGGTGGCCCAAAATTGGACCGAAGCGCATGAGAGGCTTTAAAATATGTTGCTGTGGGGTCCAGGACGAAATCCAAGCTAGACAGGAGGTGGGCTAAGCCTAGGAGGAAGGCGATAGACCTTCCTAGTAGGCCTGGGTTGCTGCAGGTAGGCCCAAGGCATGGGGGAAAGCATGAGGTCCAAACGGGGTGCGCTCTAGTACTTTGGGGACATAGATGCACCAGCTACATGGGTTGAGACAATGTAAGGCAAAGTGCAGGGGAACACCATAGCACATGGGTGGTGTTGCACACGCGGGCCAAGTGAAGGTAGACATATAGCAGCCCAATGATAGGTCATGTGCATCGCAGGCCGAGAAAGAACAAAAATCACAATGAAGAGTCATGGGTTCGACGGTGACCCATAATTATTAACGGAGACTATTATTTCTCAATGTTTAATAATAAAACCCTTAAAATTTAAATCAAAATTTTGAAAAAAAATCGATGAGATTCGAAAGACTCTCAGCCAAAGGTTCGTCAGGGATGACTT
>JADOBS010300570.1:0-10869 GCA_015708375.1 Cydonia oblonga | reverse complement strand
GTCGCTTTGAATTGACTTTAATTTATTTATTTATAATCCTTTATCCAATTAAAAATTTAATAAATTAAAAAAAAAAAATATATATATATATATATATATATACAAAAAATAAAATACACTTAATTGCATTGCATATAAGTCAAAAGTCCTTAATCGTCATCCTCTGTACAATAAATATTATTATCTTCACTTTGATCACTTTCAGTCTCCCATTCATCCTCATCCGTTGGTACATCAACAACATCATTTGTGCCCTCAGGTGGATTGTATCTTGGGAGACTTCAAAGATCAATTATAATTGAGTCTATAGGAATTTTAATTTGAGGACCTCCAACTACCTGAAATGGTTATTGGACAATATTAGTATCTCGAAGTGTTTATGCACCAATTTGTGTTGAAGTTTCGAGGAGTTGGTCAACAAAGTGGTCGTCATCGTCGTTGTCATCAAGATCTTGGTCCAGAATATCATCCTCTGTGATCAATCCTTTGAACAACTTTCCATCCCCTCCCGGCCTTTGGATCATTGATGTAGAAAATTTGCTTGCCCAAAGTTGCCAAAATGTACGGGTCTTCACTATACCAACATCGGGTAGTGTTCATTGATAGTAAAGCATCGTCCTGTTTAACATTCCCATTCCTACCAGGGTATGTATCGAACCAATGACACACTTAAAAAGGATGATTTGTCAACGGTCTTTGTAAAGCAATTGGACCACACTTGTTAGTTTACCATAGAAATCCATGTCTACAATACCTTCCGCTCTTGAGACATGTACACTCCTGTTTTGAATACAAAGCTTGTCATCATGCTCAGCTCCCAAGAATTTTATGCTGTTCACATGACACCCTAAGTACAGTTCCACGTTTAGAGGTGTGATAGCCAAGTTATATAATTCATCAGTATACGCTAGAGAATTGGTTTCCTTCAATTTTTCATCTAATTTATACCAAAAAATTGACATGTTGGTTTTACCAAAATTTAAGACAACTGACATCTAATTATATTTTAGGACAAAACCAACAAAAAAAACAAGCAAACAATTTACTTGTTTGTGAAACCAACGAGGAAACAAGTGACGATGCTTCACGACATATAAATGTGAACACTTCATCAACTATTCACGCTCATCCAGGTACTCAATTATCTCGTAGCAATTGTTTAGTACGAACTAATGAGCTACTTGCATGTCCCTTTCGATAAGCGAATCGTCTCGTACTGGTTCGCTAAATGGTCGAGTGATTTGGGCAAACGCATATAGTTTTTGCCTTCTCACACCACTGTCATTATTATGGTGTGGTCGATTGAACGCCGTCGCAACCTCTTATATGTACATAACACAAAATGTATCCGCCTCAAATGCCACCCAAGCCTCCGTAATTAGTCTTTTGGGCTTCGTCATGTTCCTTACACTCTTCTTTAACTCACCCAGTAATCTGCAAAAATAAAATTGTGATGATTCAAATAAGTTAAATCGTCAATTGATCACGAATTAATTAATGACTAAGGACTTTATACCTTTTGATTGGATACATCCATCGATAATTGACGGGCCCAGCAAGTAATGCCTCATCTGGCAAGTGAATTATCATATGGATCAAGCGTGTGAAGAAAGAAGGAGGAAATATTTGTTCAAACTTGCATAGGACTTTGACAATGTCAGTGTGTAACTGTTGTACATCAAACTTTCGCAACATCCTAGCAGATAATTGAGGAAAAAAATCTCATCAACAATAGAATCGATTTCAGGCAATAAGTGTCGAATACCAATCGAGATTAGGCGTTGCAGTAAGACATGACAATCGTGAGTCTTAAGCCCATAAAATTTGCCCCCATCTACGTTTGCACATCGTCCTATATTTGAAGAATGCCCATTTGGAAACTTTATGGAGGATAGAAACTTAAAACTATTTCCTCTTCTTTTTGGCTTCCTAGTTGTCCATAAGCGTGGCCTTATTCCCATTCGCTCCAAATCAATGCGAGCTTTGATCGTGTCATTCGTCTTTCCCTTGATGTCTAATATAGCTCCAACAAATGTATCAAACACATTCTTCTCAACATGCATAACATCGAGGTTGTGGCGCAGTTTCAATTTGGACCAGTACGACAACTCAAACAATATACTCTTGGGTGTTTAGTCTTGTCTTATTTACTGATTTGCCAAACCGACCAAAATCCAAATGATTCAAATGCGCTAAAATATTTCTCCGGACCATTCTCTAGGTCTTGGATGAATCTTTGTTCTGTCAAAGAATGTTGTCTCGTTCTGACACCACTCGTGGTCCCATGGCAACCATCTACGATGCCCTAGGTAACAAACTTTCTCGGCATGCCTAGAAGACGTTGTGTCGTCCTTGCAAACTGGGCATGCCAAATAACCCTTAGTACTCCACCTGGACATCATAGCATATGCAGGAAAATCGTTTATAGTCCACATTACTACTGTTCGTAAGGTGAACATTGGCCTAGTTGCTTGATCGTATGTCAGAACTACATTTTCCCATAAATCTTTCAGCTCATCAATTAACGGCCACAAATAAACATCGATAGACTTGCCCGGATCCTCAGTTGTCAACATAGTCATCATCATATATTCTTTCTTCATGCATTTCCAAGGTGGCAAATTGTATGGAATTGCGAAGATTGGCCAAGTGCTATGGTTTTAGTTTAATACCCCAAATGGATTAAACCCATACGTGGCCAACCCCAATCTTACATTCTGCGACTCTCGCGCAAAATCAAGGTACAAACGATCAAACTCTTCCCATGCCTCACCATCAGCTGGATGCCTCATCAAATCGTCATCCACCTTTCCATCCTTATGATATGTCAAGTCGCTAGCAGTATATGTCGACATATACAAATGCTGAAGCCTGGGCTTTATTGGAAAATAACGCATAACTTTTTATGGAATCTTTGTCGTTCTGTTTTGAGCTGTCATTTTATACCTTGACTCTTTGCATATAGGGCATTTATCTAGCACTTCATTCTCCTTATGGAAGAATACACAATAGTTTTTTACATGCGTAATTTTTTCATAGCCCAATCCTAGACCATTCAAGATCTTCTTTGCAATTTTGTGATCTTTAGGCAAAAAATTGTCCTTTGGAAGAATCCTCTTGAAAAGGCCCAAAAAATAATCAAAGCACTAATTGGACATACAAAATTTTATTTTTCCATGCATCAACTCCACAATAACCTTCAGTACCAAAAAATCCTCGCAATCGGAGTGTAATTCTTATTTGGAAATAATTTTTTTTTTCACTTTTTAATAGTTTTTCATAATTTTTAAAGGCTCCACTATCCATGCTTTGAGGGACATCATCTCCCCCTTCTTGATCAAAATTGGTCGAGGCGTCTGAAAAAGCATCATCTACGATATCCATAGTTTGTTTGTTTGGATCAACATAAGATTCAATTGCCTCAGCTGATGAGGTCACATGTGAAGATGAAGGATGTACTAAACATTCCCAATGATGATTCCAAGTGGTATATGTCTCCATCATACCATGTCGTACTAAATGTGACAACCCGTCTCTAATTTTACGATTTTATAAATTTTAAAAATGTGAATTTACGAGAACACCCTAGAGACGAGGGTATTGATTTTCGTTGATCGCTAGTTCAGGATGCGTATAAACTATTACCTTACCGTATTCCAAAAGTACGTTGGTAAGGATTGTTATTTATTATTTTATTCTTCCCTTGTTATTTTTTTTTATGTTAAGGGTAGTGGGAGATTAATAAAAAGGAAGGAAGAAAGAAAAGAAGAATGGAGGATGGTTGCCTGATGGCAGCGAACGAGAGGGAGAGAAAGAGATGGGCACTGTCTAATCAGAAAAATAGGAGAGAAGAACCATGAGGGAAATGAGGGAACAGGGGAGGGCAATCAAAAATCAAAGAAATGAGAGACAAGAGAAGGGCACAGAGCACCTAACTCGAACCCTTGCGGCGACCCGTACACCCGCACCCAACCCGGTTTCGAAACCGATGAAATTTCGACGGTTCTGAGTCGTTTTTCAGGTGATTTTCATCCCATTTCCACCTGCAATCATCACTATATCTCTTCTCCTTCATTTTTCTCTCAAGATTCGATGGAAATTGGGTCAAAATCCGTGACATTTGGGCGACAATGACACCAGCGAGTCTTGTGTCGATTCTCCCATTTCTGAAACAATTTCTTTAAATTTTCACTACCCATATACTTCCCTTGAGCCTAGAAACAATGCCCAATCGTTGGTTGGAGCGGCAGAGTTGAGTAGAGGACGAATCGTTCACACCCAAAACCTAGGGTTTCCTATGGGTTTTATCAAAATTGAAGCTCTTCTCAGCCAAATTGGCCTTGGTCACAGGTATAGAGTTTACTCTACTCATTCAGATCTTCATTTCTGTAAATTTTGGTAATTTTTGGAAATAGTTGGATTTTCCGGCAAATCGGGGCGGTCGACTGCCACCCACGGCGGCACGTGGCCAGAAGGCCGTCGATGTTATTCTTAGGCTAAATTAGATGCCTTGAGTCAGTGTTGGTGATTGTGTAACGTAGGTTGATCGTTTGGACCTAAATTCATTAAGATACGTTACTTGGTAAAAATATGAATCAACGATCCGACCGTTGGATTGTCACCAAACTTTAGTATGTTATAGTACATAATATTTGAGGATAATAGGAACTTACGGATTGGGAATCCGACAAATGGATCTCCCCGAAGTGGATTTTTAAGTTCATAAAATTAAATGTTAACCGCCACTTGGTTTTGACAATTGGCGGAGATCCGACCGTTGGATCGTAATGAAACTTTAAGGTGTTGTTCTAGAAGTATTATATGGATATTCAGAAGTAACGGATAAGAAATCTGATATGCAGATCTTCCGGATCGAGTTATACATGGTTGTAGACCTACCGTCGATCTTGGATCGACGGTTAACTTATGGTCAATGGGTCCCAAACTATTTTAGAATGTCCTTGAGGATGTGTTTTATGTGAATTACGTATTCTATTGATAAGAGTTTTGAGATGTGATTCAATAATTGGTCACAGGCGCCACTCATTCAGGATGCCTCGATGCGCGTGCTAGAGAATCATAGCGTGGACTCTAGGTGAGTGGGTCTTTTTCTTTTATCATAGGCATATAATTGATAGTTCCACAAATGCTTCTAAATTGATTTATGCATGTTACCTACAATTAATTATTATGAACTACGAATGGCTTGATCCCTGTTTAGGGTACATAGGCAGTCTAACGAGACGTTAGATGTAGCCATACAAGAAATGAGATTAAATAATTGAGACAAAAGCCTTGTTTGGTTGAGTTTTCGATTGCATCATGGCATATCCATATGTATATTACCTGCACATAATTATTGTGAATGCTAGGAAGCGCGAAGGTGAACGCAGGACACACAGGTAAGTTCAAGTGAGTTCATGGTATTCGTTGCAATGATGGAATTACGGTATGAGTACATTTATGTTCTAGGCAACTCCGACATTGTCGTACAGGTTGCCTATAAGTTGTACATGTTATGTTGAGATACATTGAGAACTCATAAATATGCACCCCGGTGTTAGTGCTCCCGCCCATGGCTAGGGCACAGTCCTTCACGTGATGTTCACTTCCCGCACCTTACGCTAACCTTGGATTCAAGGTAGGTGCATAGGCCTATCGCACAAACCACTATAGGTGGTTCCGACTCGTAGGTGACCCTCGATTATTCGCACAGTCTTCACGTGATCGTAGCACTTTGCGTACTTATTTACACTCAGTCCTATCGTATAGACCACAAGAAGTGGTTCCGACTCGTGTGTAGGGATGATAGATGAGCTAGCATTGATTGATGAGATATGGATAAGTCGTACAGGTCACAAGAGGTGATTCCTGACTTATGAGCTAGCATTGATTGATGAGATATAAATAAGTCGTACATGTCACAAGAGATGACTCCCGACTTATGAGCTAGCTTGATGAGATATAGATAAGTCATACAAGTCACAAGAGGTGACTCCCAATTTATGAGCTATCACTGATTGATGAGATATGGATAGGTCGTACAGGTCACAAGAGGTGACTCCTGACTTATGAGCTAGCATTGATTGATGAGATATGGATAAGTCGTACATGTCACAAGAGGTGACTCCTGACTTATATGCTAGCATGATTGATGAGATATGGGTGCAGTCGTACAGGTTACCATAGGTGACCCCGACTTGGTTGCTAGTATGGGATATTAAGCACATGATTATTCATATTGCTAATGAGATATTTAGCATGGCATACTGTAGACATCGAAATTTCAGTGAAATAAATGTTGATCAATAATTAAAAAATTCAACGTTCATGTGTCACATAAATTTTACACATAGCATTCGACTCAACAAAAAATCGAAAATCATCAGAAAAGTCATCAAGCATGACACGTGTCAACACCTGGCAGAAATGATTTATTTCATCTGAATATTATATTCAAAATTAGGCCTTGGAAAATTCTATAAATACAAGGCCATTTCATTCATTTGAGGGCAATTCAAGAACGAATGGACATCACAACAAAACCTTGAAGCTTTGAAACTCAAAGGCTCTCAAGCATCCAAGCTCCCAAATTCCCAAGAATCCCAAAGGATCGAGAAAACTCTATTCGTTCTTCGTCAAATCCTCTTCCAAGATCAAGCCCCGAAGGCCCTTGAAGATCCGTTCATCCCAGTTCTTCAAGTTCAAGCCTAAAAGCCCTTGAAGAACTCCCACCAATTCAAGATCAAGCCCCGATGACCCTTGAATAAAGTGTTCATTGTTCATCATCCGTTCATCCTAAGATCAAGCCCCAACGACCCTTTGGATCAACAACATCAACAGATCCACACATCCATTCTTCAAGATCAAGCCCAAAAGCCCTTGAAGATCCGTTCATCAAGATCAAGCCTAACGGCCCTTGAAGAAACCATTCGTACACCACTGTTCATCCTAAAGATCAAGCCCCGACAGCCTTTTGGATCAACAACCCATCCATAAATCTACACCACTGTTCATTCCTAGATCAAGCCCCGATGGCTCTTGGATCAGCAGCCCATTCACAAAACAACACTTTACGAAGATCGAATCAGATGATCAAATTGTGAAAGAGATTGTAAACCAACAAAATCATTAATACAAAATATTATTTTGTACACGTGTTCTTGTCTCGTTCGTTTCAGGAATTTTCCGTGTTTACAAATTTGGCATGCCCAGTGGGACAATCTCTACCTTTCATCTCTATCTTCAAAACCGAAAAAAAGCACAAATGGCATCAAGGAAGGCTCAAGCTGTTCCTGCAGCCAACGTAAAGAACGAAAGCATCATCATCACAAGTAGTGCCACTTTGGCCATCATAACTCGAAGCAAGGCAAGAACTCTTTCGGCCGCCTCTGCATCAACTCTGACAAAGGAACAAGAGCACCCAAGGCATGAGCCTGTGATATCCTAGCCTCACTAAGGGCGCCAAGGGAGGAAAGCCCAAGGAAGTACTCCGAGTCCATGCTTTTCGAGGCTGACTTAAGCGGCAGCTCAGCCATGCAAGTTATGACCACCGGCGAAACTTCAATCGATGAGCAGCTAGCTCAAATGAATGAAGCAATCGCAAGGCTAACACGGACTGTGGAAGAAAAAGACTTGCAAATCGCTGCACTCATCAACTGACTGGAGGCGCAGGACGACGAGAAACCCGACCTAAACATTAAACCACTAGAGAAAGAAACCGATGAAGAAGAGGAGCCTCCGGTGGAGAAAGTCGATGTGAAGCTGGAGCCAGACCAAGCAGCGGCACTCATGGGATCTCTTTCTATCCAGCAGCTGTAGGAGATGATCGCCAGCACCATCAAGGCACAGTACGAAGGAAGCTCACATACCTCCATGTTTTACTCGAAGCCTTACTCCAAGAAGATTGACGCCCTGAAAATGCAGAGGGGTTATCAACCGCCAAAGTTCATGCAATTTGACGAAAAGAGAAACCCAAAGCAACATGTTGCACATTTTGTCGAAACTTGCAACAATGCAGGGACGGAGGGAGACTACCTTGCCAAGCAATTCATGCGCTCGCTGAAAGGAAACAGCTTTGAGTGGTACACGGACCTAGAGCCTGAGTCCATCAGCAGCTGGGAACAATTGGAAAGGGAATTCCTCAACCGTTTCTACAGCACCCGCCGCACTGTGAGCATGTTAGAGCTGACGAGCACGAAGAAATGGAGGGACGAGCTAGTCGTGGACTACATCAACCGATGACGTAATCTAAGCCTCGACTGCAAGGACAGGCTCTCAGAAATCTCTTCAATTGAGATGTGCGTCCAAGGCATGCAATGGGGTTTACACTATATCCTTCAAGGCATCAAACCACGGACCTTTGAAGAGTTAGCCACCCATGCCCACGACTTGGAATTGGGCATCGCCCATCATGGAAAGAAAGAGCTAATCACCGACTTCAAGAAGGACAAAGTGTTTGCTCTAAGGGTAGACAATCATGCGAAGAAACCCGCAAAAGAAGCTTTTACCATCAACACTACCCCTATCAAGACCTCTTCCACACCCGTCAAAATCTCCTCCAATAACAAAGCAAAGGAGATAAAAAGAGGTGAGCCTTTTCGCACCCAAGACAGGTACAAAAACACCTTAAGGGAGCTGGAGCAGAAGACATACCCTTTTCCGGACTCTGACATGGAAGCAATGCTAGACGACCTGCTGGAGAAGAAGGTAATTGAGTTGCCTGAATGCAAGCGTCCCGAAGAGATGAACCACGTTAACGATCCCAAGTACTGCAAGTACCATCGTATCGTAAGTCATCCTGTGGGCAAGTGTTTCATCCTCAAGGAACTCATCATGAAGCTGGCACAACAAGGGCAAATCGAACTCGTCCTAGAAGACAATTAAAATGCACACTACTATGATCGTGTTTGGATCCTTTGATCCCATGCCTCTTCAAGAAATGCTTGACCATTCTCATCAATACTCAAACTACACAACAGCTTTTGCACAACCGTCATTGGGGGCAAGCAACCAAGATGCACCTACTAACAATGACGAATGATGGACCTTGGTGACCACAAAAAAGACAGAGAAACCAAGACTGCAAGCCATAAAGCCAAAGGTGGAGCAAAAGAGAAAGCATCGCCGTCGCAACAATAGGAAGCCCAAAATAAACGTAAAAGCTGTTAAGCCAATGTACGCTGGGGAATCTATTGAGTAAGAGCCATGCATTCCCATCTCCTTGCACGAGTACTTCCCGGAAGACTTCTTCCAACAAAGCAATACTGTTGCCTGTCACATGGTTGACATAGGGATAAAAGAGCCATCAAAAGGCAAAGTTATTACCACCGAAGAAAAAAAGACCAGCACGCCCAAAGAAGGTCTGCCAATATACGTTAGCGTCAAGGAAACACTACTATTGCCTGAAGAGATGCGAAAAACACTAGCGGCAATCTTGGTAAGTCATGACGACTAGGAAGTGCAAGAAAGCAAGAATGAAGGCTTGGAACCTCAGCTACATGAGTATGCCACGTGTTGTGCCACATGTGATGCAATCAACTTCACTGATGAAGACTTATTGATCGGATCAAAGCCTCACAACCGTCATCTCTTCGTCTGTGGGTACGTAAGGGAGCACAAAGTCAATCGCATGCTTGTGGATGGTGGATTGGCCATAAACATCATGCCAAAGTCAACAATGACCACAATCGGCATCAAAATTGATGAGCTATCCCGACACCTCCTAATCCAAGGTTTTAACTAAGGAGGACAAAGAGCGATAGGTATGATCCGAGTAGAGATAACCAATGGCGAACTCAAATCAAGCACGTTGTTTCATGTGATTGATGCAAGAACTTCTTACAGTTTGCTCTTAGGAAGGCCTTGGATCCATGAGAATGGAGTGGTACCGTCTACCCTTCACCAACGCTTGAAATTCTACCGAAAAGGAGTAAAAGTGATACAAGGTTACACTACGCCATTCACCGAGTCTCTTCCAAAAGATATCAAATCCACAAGTAAAGCTGCACCTAAGAAACAAGAGTGGCAAGCCATGCCCAAGAAACAAGAAGAAGAAGTCGTTCCATCTGCAAGTAAAAACGATGATGAACCTGCTAAACCTACAGTAGCCAAAGGAAATAAGACGCCCTCAAAAGGACCAAACACACCCGTTTTCCGATACATCCCAATGTCAAGAAGAAAGAATGGTTAATCCCCGTTCGAAACTGGAGCAAGCAAAGTCGACACACTGTCGCATAAGGATAATGTATAATTACTCAAGACAAATGCAGTTTTACCTCTGACATAGCTAGGCGACACTATGGCTGCAAGACCACCACGAGGCTTCATAAAGGCTCTGCCAAAGTAGGCAGAACCAAGTTTTTTGCCAACCAATAGGACTGAAGAAGGTTTTGATCCAAACGCCTACAAACTTATGTCAAAAGCAGGGTGCAACTTCACTTCCTCTACAAATCTTGGAAATAAGTTTTTGAACACCGTCAAAGACAAAGAACGTGATCTCACCGAGACTCAAAAGAAGTTGAAGGAGCATGGTTATGGAGTCAACGACAACAAAGCTGGACTTGGCTTCACACCAAATGCACATGTGAAGATTTCAAGCAAAGCGAAAAACGCTAGTGCTTAACACATCAGCGCGACCATTGAACAAGATAAAGAGGAGTCTAAACCCACCATTCGGACATCGGTCTTTGATAGGATGAATCGTTCAAGACCCAAAATTTCGACGCTTAATCGCATTGGTGGTCAAGATCGAACCTCCATCTTCAAGAGGCTTAACACGCCAACATCCCAAAGCTCTGTTTTCAAAAGGTTGTCAAAACCTAAGAAACAAAGTAACATGGCTAGCTCTCCTCAGCGACGGTTGGTTTT
>JADOBS010300569.1:0-10867 GCA_015708375.1 Cydonia oblonga | reverse complement strand
GACTTAGTGATCACCATGAGTTCTTATTTGTTAGGATAAATCATTGACATTCAAGTGGGAGAATGTAAGGTTGTGAATGACAATGAATGATGTATTGGATTACTTATGTTGTAGGCCACTTGTTTATTGAGTTGTTAACAACTTAAGTAATCTGATAGTCCTAATGAAATAAGGATTATGGAGTCTTATCCTTTGCAATTGTCTTAAAGAAATCAGATGGATTTCGCTACAAAGATATAGTATCATGGTGGGACTTAAACACGTAAGTGATAGGGTTTGGTTTTCACAACCAATAATAGGCCGGCTGTGGTTAAACCCTAATGATATAAATATTATGGTTAAGTCCCTGCTTCCATATGCTCAATCTCTCAAAATACGCTAAACCCTATTCACAACAGATCGATATTTTGAAGTACTGGAAGTAGAAGACAACCTATGAACTCAAGCCACCATGTCTCCAATCGGTGCAGTTGTATGTATGAAGACAACAGTCATGGCTTCTTCCTTCTCCTCTTTGGAAGATAAGTTTATTTCCCTTTAATTGTTTGATTGGTTTATTGTAGTTATATTTGTTATATCTATGATCCTAGCAACTTGTTGATTTTCAGATTACTTCTTACATAGCAATCTAGCAAAACAGGATTTTGCGTTTTCAAATGGTTTCAATGACCCTTCTATTTGTGTGGTCACCAACCAATTTGCGACCTTCATTTCTCCATCCAATTCATCACCGTCCACTTTCAACATCCTACAAATGAGTGAATTGGATAAAGTTTTATCTGTGGTAAGCATGCTCAATGGTACCTTGGAGGGAAAAAAGCTTAGCAATCAGATCGAGAAAGAAGGTGTGGATGACGATAGCTTCAATGGACGTTTTTCTGTTCAAGAAGGTATCGTCAACATCAGTTTTGATCAAGCGAAATATGATCAAATTCATGAAATGGCAACGGGAACATTTCAAGAAATATCTATTATCCAAGGTAACGATCATAGAATTAAACAAAATGTTGAAGGTTACACTGGATCTTGAGATGAAAGGTTTTGTAAATATCACAAACCCAAATCCCGTAAGCAGGAATTCTCAAGAACCTTCCCAAAGTGAATCATCTGCTGCTGCACCAGTAGTTTCATCTGGTTTTGATGCATGTGACGGTCTCAGCAATTCAAGTCAAATCCCGACCCAGGGTCCACCACATCCTGGGCCCACTCCACCACCGTAGCACGATATTGTCTGCTTTGGGCCCCGACCACGCCCTCACACTTTTGTTTCTGGGAACTCACACGAGCACTTCCCAGTGGGTCACCCATCATGGGAGTTCTCTCGCGCGCTACTCGCTTAACTTCGGAGTTCTCATGGAACCCGAAGCTAGTGAGCTCCCAAAAGGCCTCGTGCTAGGTAGGGATGGGAATATACATATAAGGATCACTCCCCTGGGCGATGTGGGATCTAACAATCTGACATCAGATTGATTGTATCGAAAATTGTAACTTTTATTCGGAATTCTAGGAAAAGAAGTTGAGGAGGATTTTATGTTAAAATCAACCCAAGCTGAGCAGGTTCAACTGATGCCAGAAACACATCTTTGTAGGCAACATGAAGCAATAGAAATTATCTAGAAGGTGCTACATGTCTTTTAGAGATGAGAATGTTATATTTACATTAAGTTTCTTGCTAATGTAGAATGGCGGAGGCAAAGGAAAGGAACTCGACTCTAGTAATTCCATCTGATATACAATCTGTCTTGAAGCGGTGTGAAAATCTTGAAAAGGAAGTGCGATCACACAAACTTAACTTGTCCTTCATGAATAGGTAATGGAACAAACTAGCTTTCATTTACTCAGAATTTTCTACTTTGATGTTTCCACATATCAATTTTTTTTCCTTTCACTCAAGTCACATTATGCCTACTACCGTTGAATATTCATCTCTCAGATGAAACGGTGTGGTTGTTTGCTTAAAACATAAACTTTCTAGTTGTATTGGACAAAGATGTCTACAATCAATCAAGAAACTTGTTGTGCATTAGAGCTTTTAACTAGCTTATGTGAATAGTTTTGTTGGTCCGAAACTTAAGCCTCTTGGTAAAGTGCTAGAGCTAGTAAATTGTTGAGAAAAGTATTTGGCAAGTATTGGCAGTTAGATCAAATCAACTGGTAGGGTATTTTTTTAGAGCATGAAAGCTTTTGGTTTGACTGCTACAAATGCGCCTTGACGTTCTACCGAAAAAATTATTGATTATCTAAGTCTTACATTGTTTCAAGAATGATTCTCAGCAGACTAAGCAAATAGAGGAGCCGCATAAGCAAAATGAAGATCTAATGGATGAAAAAGAACGGCTCGTAGAGGAGATAGAGAGAGTCACTTTCAGAGACTGGAAAGATTTGAATCTCTCATCAGCTTTTGGTTTGCAGTTAACTTTAGGATCTTGATAATTTATAAAGGTTCAATTGAGGACAAAGCAAATAGGAAAATCTTAATGCTTGATGCACAAGTAAATCATGGTTTGTTTCTTCTTTTTTTTTTCTTCTAAAACTAGAGTTTGTGAATGTCAAACTATCAGTTGACCAGTAAATTCTACAAAGTCTGGTAAATTCTACCAGTTAACTAGTGAATGTCAAATGGAGGTTATTTCTTATACAATGATATTCTGGTAAGGCGAGGCTGGATTTGGCTACGTAGCAATAACCTAATTACGACTATTTATCGAATTCAATATAAATGTTAAATCTTTCTTGTCATCTGTGAGTCGAACTTGAGACTCATCACGTTCAATATATATGTTTTTAATTAATAACTTATAACTAGTTCTTCGTGGCATCGGTTAGGTGGTTGAGTTGATTTTGTCCAAACCACCTTAAAATCATCAAAAGTTAACGAATAAACTTAACTTAAACTCCATAATCCTACACTAATAAGTTAAACAAAAATGCTAAGGGGCCTCTTTCAAAGTGGAACTTTCCATGGACTATGTGCCACCCCGCAATATAATGTCAATTTTCATGCCAACATTACAGAATATTGTGCAAAAAACATGAGGTGGTAGAGAGTCTTGGATAAGATATGGAATTTCACAAGCAATGCATGCATGCAAGACTTAAGACTTAAAACTCTATTAGATGACGAATCTACTTGAGTGTTTACACACTCAAGGGGAGTGTTATAGATATTATATTAAAGTGTGATTGTGTAAATCCTTGATAGATTTGATTACTAGTTATTGTTTCCCTACTAGTATTGTATTTCCTTAGAGGACAAGGACTTTTCTCTTTACTACTATAAATAAAGGCAATGTGTAGGGGAATAACCCACCCTAACAACATCCCATACTTTCTCCACACTCTCTCCCTCTCTGCCGCGTCCCCTCTCTCTCCTTATAAGATAAATTGGCCACAACATCATTAAGAATTAGATTTGGTTATTAGTTTATTCTTTCCCTACTAGGATTGTGTTTACTTGGATGACAAGTAATTCCTCTCCTCTTTACTACTATAAATAAAGGCATGGGAAATAACAACATCTCAATTCTCATACACACATAGAAATCCTACACTTTCTCCACTCCCTCCTTGTCATGCTCTCTCTTCCTTGTCAGATAAATTGGCCACAACAAATTTATGACTTTTGACAAGCATTATTCAATTTTTACTTTGTTGAAGAGGTCACAAAAATGAAAAATAAAGAAGAAAAAGAAGCATTATATTAATATTTTTTATTCCAAGTGATATTACTATGCTCTATGTACAAGAATTATGCTCATGAGATTTTTTTTTTCATGAGTTTGATACTTAGAGCACCTCCAAAAAGAGGTGTAAAACATTTAACATAAAATTTAAATTTGACAGCCTATGTGGTATTTTGACATCTTTTAAAGTTTTACTCTGAACCCCGATATGTCAAATTAAATTATTATTTTATTATATTACAAAATAAATGATTAAACCAATAAAAGTTTGATTAAAGAAATTTAATACTTACTAAATCAAGACCGTTCATCAAATGCACCAAGATGCTCTTACAACACTACTGCTATACTAATTTAGTATATTAATATAACATTAAAATATTATACTAGAGATGAAAATTTGTTGGATAAATAAACAAAAGGGAGTTTTAACGAAAAGTCCACCGTACTGTTCACTTTAACGAAAAACCACATTTTTACACTAAAAAGTCAAACATTGTACTATTCACTTTACCCTTTATTTTGTCCTTATCGTTAAAACTCAAAGTTTTCAAACCCTTTTCATTAGTTTTCCATAAATAAAATGCAAATGGCATTTTACCACAATGGTGGAAAGATGTTAAGTCCTTGCATGAGGATGTGAGTTCAAATCCGGTCGATAGCTAATCTAACAAAATTTATCGTTTGAAAAAATAAATAAATTGATGTAGTCCTATTAGATTAGGAATGTGATTGTGTAAATCCTATCATATCTAGGATATCCTTATGGGATTCTACCATATCTCTTAGACTATATATTATCCGTTTAGAGTTGTAATCCTATTAGGGTAAGGAATTAACCTTCCTTACTTACACATCTCTCTCTTCTCTCTCTATGCTGCACCCCATCTCTCTTTCTAGCCTCCATAATTGTTTAGTAAATTAAGCCTACACCATATTATCAGCAAGCTCTTGACGTTGAGCTAAAGAGAGTTTGATTTTCAATCAAGGGAGTATTACGTTTTAATCATTATTTTTATGATTAATTTATTATTTTATTAAATTGATCTACATGCTATTTATTCAATTTAATTTTTCTATGTTGAACATGATACAACACATTGGAGATGCAGTTCCAGCTTTTAGAGAATGATCTTCTACAAATTCAAAGGCTCAGTTGTTTTTTGCCAATCAGGTTCTTTTAAAACAAATTAAGATATTTGAAACAACCGTGAAGTATGAAAACATTCTCCATGATGCATGAACCCTCTACATTTATATTTTCCTTTCAATCTATATATTGTATATGTTCATATATTTGTCAATACACACACACACACACACACACACACCCACACACACACACACACACACACACACACACACACATTCATGCATTGTGCAATTTATAAAATCGCTATGTAGAATTTGTGGGTCAAAGAAAATAGAAGCATGATTTTTTTTAATTATTTTTGGGTTTTGAAAACCCTAATACTAAAATTCTGGAAAAAGAAAGAAAAAAAAAAGAAAAGAAAAGGGAAAACTCGGTTGAGTCGCGGCTTGCAGCCGTGATGCCAAGCCGAGCTAGTCGCTAGAGCCACGTGCTTGCGCCGAGTTGCGAAATCGAGCAGCGTCAAGTAGCCAAGCTGTGAGCTGCTACCCAGCCCAACCCGAGGTCACCAAAAACGACGATGTTCTCCTGTCCTCCCCTCAATCGAACTCGACTGCCACCATCGACAACTTGAAGTCGTATTGTTTGGTGAGAACCGACATCCTCGACGACAACACAGGACATCCCAGTTAAGAATCTCATCGGAATTCTTGAGATTCCATATGAATCTCTAAGTTATGGACCTCCTCGATGTCGAGAATTGTTTTCTCGTCGAGATTTTTCAGGATTCTAGATGAACTCCAGCTTGTTTTCCTGTCTGAAACCACAAAGATTGTGGCGGCGCTGTTGAGCTTTTCCAGAAACTCCCATACCCAGCTTTGTTGGGCCTTCTCTAAGGACACCCAAGCCTTTTTTCCGAGCTTGCTGCTCATTTGGCCCAAAGCCCAACTGGGCTTATTTTTCTCTTTTTCTTCGGCCCACTTACCTGCAGTTGGGTTGCTCCTTTTCTTGGCCCGTGACATTGCAGCATGCTGCTTGTTTTTGCAGGTTGTTGGGCTACCTGCAGCAGCCTTACAAGGCCCAACCCACAACTTACAATTGCTGGGCTTTGCAAATTGGACAGCAGCTAGCAATCCAATGTTAGGTTGTCTCTTGTTCTCTGTCCAAAGCGATATTTGGCTTGATTTTTTTATTCCAGCCTGCACCTATATATTTTTTGTGCTCGATTTCACGGCCTTAACCAATTGTTTGGGCTTTTTCTTTCGAATGGCCCGTAACTATCTAGCCCAAAATATGGCCTGAAACTTTGTATTATTTTGCTTCTACGATCAACCCCGAATGGTCTCGATCTATTAATTAATTAAAGTTGACCAGTAGTCCATTAATCTGACATGACATCCAAAATTATTGGCCTAAAGCCCACTTTTGGACATTAATGATTCAATATTTTATTTCGTTTCTTTGAACCGCTGACTCCCTTTCGTAGTCCCAAAACACTCACACTTGACTTTCTGAAGCAACCCAAATTCACTACACTTAGTTGTATTGTGTATTGTATTATGTGTTCTTATAGGTACCTTCTTATGAACCGGAAGATTCATAACTAAACTCGAACATGTAGTTTCCAATTTAGTGCCTTTGAAACCTGAAGCTTTCATAAAACACTACACCCATGAAAACCCAGCGTTTTTCATTTACCCCATGTCTTAGAACTTGAAATGTTCTAACTTTGATGCTTATGGATATCTTACTTCCATAGTACCAATCACAATCTTGTTCCCTCTATTCAGTGGATTATCGAACCGTAACCAGTTCGATTTCACTTATTTGGACGTTTCTTAACAAAACCACTTTACGTGGATACAAGACGTGAATCTCCACTTGACTATCAAGAAGTTGAGAAACCATTATAGCCAACAATGGCATGGAAGAGCTGAATAAGCCTTTGCCATGCTCTTTTTTCGAAGACTTATGTCGAAGCATTACAAATGGAAGTACCTCACGAACAAGGATTCCATGGCTCTTTGGCTAGCTCTTACGGACCGTCTGATCATGTGAGATATTGCCTGAAGCACACTATGAATACGTCCATGAATGAGTACGATTCTGAAGTTTATAAATTCGATCGAATTTTGAATAAAGAGTACTTTTCTCGTCTTTTCATGTTTCTAACTCACTCTTAAAGCAGCAGTGTCGAAAACAGAAGTTTACGAAATTCTTGGATTTGATTACTACCAAAAACTTGAGAGAAAGGTATAGACCCAACTTTGGCTGGAGTCTACCGAATGGTATAGCCTAACTCGGCTGTCGAATGGCTCGACCCAGTTCGGTCAAGGTCTTCCGAATGGTGATTCCCAATTTCGGTCGCGGCCTACCGAACTGTAGTGCTCTGCTTCGATAGAGGCCTACCGAACAGACCCCTCCATCTTCGGTTGAAGCTTACTGAACCTAAGTCTGGGTTTGTCTCTTTCACAATCCAATTTCGAGTTTGTTTTTACAATATATGGTAGAATCAGGGCCTGCTAAGGTATGGCATCATGCCTGAAGCGTGATCATTGGCACCTAAGACCTAAAACTTCAAGAATAAGGGATGATATTTCCAAACCTCAACCTTGCAGAATTTACTTTCATCTCGATGAGATAGATCATTGGTTATACATCTGTTCGTGCCTCTACCAATGTCGTTGAGGAGTACCATTCTCGTAGTCAATATGTGAAACTAAGTTTGCTTCACCGAACATCGTTGGAAGAGTAGAATTTTGACATGGATAGCCTTGTTGGTTAAATTCCCTTAGTAAACCATTTAATTTGTGAACATTTTTCCATGTTCTTGGATTCAAGTTTGGTGTTTGTTTTAGTTATGGATAATCTTATCAATATTTTCCTCGAATACGAGTTAATTGAATCATGTTTCTCATATACATGTGACCAAATTCAATTAAACACGTGATTAGGTAGGAATCTGGGAAAGTTAGTTGTCTGGTTGAATGTGATACTACGCACACTAACTTTACACCTAAATCACATCTCTAGCAATGACTTCAGGTCTATCCAACCTGAGTAAAAGCATCGGCACACTCCTCGTTGTATGAATGGTACTAAATTACCTTTTAAGAGACCTTATATTCTCCCTGTTCTAGAAGAACGTCATTGAGTCATAAGGATATTTAAGATGACAACGATCATGAACGAAACCATTGAAGAAAATAGAGTGGAATATCTTTGCACCACCTCCAAAAATGAGCATGATGCTTTGATCTAGGGCCACGAGGCCGTCTCTCAATCGAGAACACACCACATGTGGCCGGCCTGGAGCCGGGTTATTGAGTAGTTTACTTGCTTTGTCACGACCATTTGGGACACTTAGGTCGAACAATGATGCCATGACGCATCTCCTTACCTGAAGTAAGGATTGTGTGCCTACAAGCACACTTTGCCAAGCCTGCTTATTGGGAAAATTGATTTTCTAAATCATCCCTGGCAAAGATAATGGATTCAAGGGAATATATGTGGACTAATCCAACCAAAATGCGAACCATAAATACTTATGGTTTTGGTTGATGAATCGACAAACTGGTCACATGTTTGTCTACACACATTGCTACTAAACTTCCTGGCCGATTTTAAAGGGTTCACCACCCTAATTATCCCATAAAGTCTGGAAGACTGGATAATGCCGGAAAGTTTATATCGAAGATGCTTCGACAAGTATTGTATGTCTTTTGGGTTTATAATTGAACATCGAATTCCCATGTTAACTCCAAAACAGCCTCACAAAGCGATCATAAATCGTAATTTAATTGATCGCCCTGAACTTAGTGAATGTAACAAGCTTTCATTTTCTGCCTAAGGCAATGCAATCTTGTACGCATCTATGTTGGTTTGCCTTGAGATCCATTACCACCCAATCTATTCGACGTTACAGTTGGTTACTGGCTACAAACCTGATGTTTCGTACTTACGCTTTTGGGTTTGCATTCCATGTGCCAAGTTGTGCCACCACAACGTACCAATATGGGTCCTCACAGAAGGTTGTGAATCTTTGTCGGTTATGAGTCTCCTTCATAATAGCTCTCTTAGAGCCTTTGCAAGCGATCTCTTTAACTCTCATTTATGGATTGTCACTTCAATGAGACAGTCTTCCCACCATTAGGGGGAGATAAAAACGTGAACGTTATTGTAGAATGGAGCGAATTTGCGTGGACATTGCCTACTATGTCTTATCTCAATCCTCATACTGCACAAGTATGATAAGCAAGTGTGATGTATTCTAACTTTTAGAATGTTGCTCCAGACGCATTTCTCTGATCTAGCTAAAGTGACAAGATCATATACTAGTTGGAAACATTCCTGTAAGGATAGACGTACTTAACAAACGTCGAGTCAATATCACTGAAGGGTGTGCCGCCCCTGTTGAACAGTTTAGCTGCCCTTATTCGACGGTCCAGTACACCGGCGTATAGCCAATCAATATGTATTGGCCTAAAGCATGACATATCACTCAGTTTATAGGATTCACTTCCCTATAAGAGGAAGATCACGGAATAACAATGAATCCATACTCGATCATTGTCTCAAATCATTTTCATCTCATGAGATTAATCCGGATTACTCTCGAGACTTGAAGTTCTTGGTCCAGTATACTAGTTTGGATAAGTCAATGGAATTGGAATGAGATTATCATCGATGATGTTTTCACTTATATGGTAGTTATCGACATAAATGAAAAGCGATGATATCGAACCGTGTTCCATTGATTAGTGACAACGTAGAACTAATTGGATTCCTTACCAAAGTGTGTTTGGACCTATTGTTCCTACATTGTCCAAAGTAACCCTGGTGTGTTACAAGTGGGAAATGAAGCGTAATGAGATGAATGAAATAGTGCAATGTAATGCAAGCCTTATGGCGCAAGGTTTCTCTCAAATGCCCCATGATTGATTGCAGCAATATGAATGTGGTTAGTGTTTCTCCATGGGGATATTGATACAGAGATTTAATGTGAGTTTCTAAAGAATTACATGGACTGGTTCAAATAGTTTCAAACCACGGAACACCCTCTCAACTCGTTTGAGGCGTTCACTTACTGATTGAAGCAATCTGGCGGATATGGTATACCCTTCTAAGTGATTATTTTATCAGTCAGGGGTATGAATTATGCCCTTATGTGTTAAACTATGAAATCTTATTTCGAATTGCTAGAGTTACAGTTTATGTTCATGACATGCATCTCATTAAGACTCTAGAAGAGCTTGAGAAAACTGCCTTGCATCTAAAGACAGAATTTGAGATGAAGGATCTTGGAAAAACTGACATGAAGTTCAAAGCATTGTTCTGACAGTACCTTGGTCTACTAGTCGAACTACACCCCGAAGGTGTTACCTTTTAGAATACCTATGATCTTCCATACGCTATATGCAAATGAGACCCTTGAAAAGGTTATGAAACCCGAAATTCGATATATGAGTTCAACTTTGCACTTCGTTGTACTTAGCTTATTGTATTAGATATGACATCTCCTTCACTGTTGATCTATTGGTAAAGATGCAGCACTGTGCATACACGCAACCACTGAATTGGTATTAAAGATGTTTTTCCGCTACCTTAAAAGGTACCACGGATTTGGGCTAATCCCAACGCATCTCGAGCAGATCCGATCCCCTAATCCTCATAATGATGCTTGCCTTGTTTGTTATGCTGACAATGGTTACTTATCAAACCCGCATAAGGCAAATCCCCGAATGGTTATGTCTTTAATGTTAGGGATATAGCAATATCTTGGAGGTCCACCATATGACATTTGTTGCGAAACCTTCGAATCATTCCAAGACTCACCTCACTTCACTATGCCACATGTGAAACATGGTTAGGAGTTCTTGTTGAGTATTTTCGAAGTACTTGCTGTTTTCATCCATCGTTGAGTCCCAACGACGATCCATGAAGACTATGCCGCATGTATCAACCCGACCAAGACATGATACATCAACAAAGTCAATGCCAAGACATATTGCGTCTACATCAACAAAGCATCATGAGATTAAATTCATGCAAGCCGATCCCAGACAACCTTATCGACCTCTACATGATGTCACTG
>JADOBS010300568.1:0-10866 GCA_015708375.1 Cydonia oblonga | reverse complement strand
GAAAAGTCTACATGAAGTCCTAGAGAACTTGGTTGAACTGAGTTTTACAATTATCTACTTGGTTTATATCCAAGGATGAAAGTCGTTCATAGTAGCTTTGTCTAAGTTTTGTTTTCTCCTCGTTGAAAAGTTTGTTCTTCGTTTAAACCTTGGTTTCCTGTAGTTTAATGTGATTATGGAAATACAATTTACTTGTTGAGTCTTCTTAAACTTTGGTTTGTGCCAGATGATGAAACTATTCGCTAAAAGGCAGATGCAAACCACAGTGCCGAAAAAGGTCCAGTCGAGGTCAAGGAGGATAAGATCGATTTTATGTCAGGTCTGTCCAATGACAGTGAGAACAGGCAGCTGGTTGAGCATTGCGAAGATGGTTCAACCGTTGGAGAGACTCCGAGCATGAAGTTTTCCGGAGAAGGTTGTTGCTAACAGGCACGAGCTCGTCTTCAAGTTCCGATGCATCAAAACTGAAGTCTGGACCGGTTAAAGTGGCATTTATACAACTCAAAACACCTTCACAGTCAAATACGACTGAAATCTCTTCTAAAGAAACTGACATCAATAGCAATACCAAGGAAGATTCATCATTCAGTTTGCTTTCTAGTGGAAATGTAGAGAGTAGGCTCATAGATCATGAGTGAAATCATGATTACCCTAATTAAATAGAATTATTAAGAACTTATTCTATTAGGTTTACAATGCAACATGGTCATTTTATCTCCTCTTTTTCCCAATTATATATGTCGTACGTCTTTAAAAATAAATGCTCTTAATCTACTGAGATACAAGGCACTTGTAGACAATCGTGATGTCTTAACTCTTTAAGTCGAGTAAAAAGTTGGACAATTGGAAAATGTGATAAATATGATTCACTGAAATCCGATTTTTCTTTTCTTTTCTTTTATATAGCCGACAAAATTGAACAAAAATGCAAAGGACTTTGGTCATGTGGAAGTCTTGAATAATTGCAGGGCTTTCTCATCCACACATTGTGCCCAAAGTCGATATTTTTCTTTCTTCACTTCAATGGCTCCCCTCAAATCCGAATTTTCTTTTCTTTTCTTTTATATTAGAAATTTTAATATTCAAACTGATCAAACGCTCTTATAGCCTCGTTATATCACTCTTATAAGTTCATCACTTTTTTTTTTAGATTAGTTAGTTCAGCACTTGGATATTGTAGAATCATTATAACGGCCAATTTTCGTGTAACTTTATAAATTTCTTTTTTTTAAACCAATGCAGTACATATTGTGTTCAGTTTCTATAAAGGATGAGATTTGCATGATAAGGTCTTGGTTGAGGTTTGTTTTGGATTATTTGGGGCCTAACGGTTTCACTCAAGACATCAAGACGGTGACGTTTAGATGGGATTATAGGAGGGAGGAGAGAGATTTTACTAGTGGAAAACTCTTTGAAGCTTTTGAGAGGAAGGGCATAGAAATGGTACTTGTGCTCCAATGCTCTCTTCTTCCTCCTCCTCCTTCTCCAAATGTCTCTACCTGCAGGTACATAAATCTCACTCACTTCCACTTCCCAGTCTATCATCTTATTATTATGAGGCATTTATTTGCTTTATTTGCTTACATTTTCTCATTTGTTTTGTATTTTGCTCATAATCTTGCTGTAATTACTCATAAATGGTTTGTTTTGCAAGTGGTGGATTGCCCTGAGGTTAGGGCCTTCCACAGCGTCCCGGTTCAAACCCTCTCCCTCCTCCTATTAGAGTAGAAATATCGCTTGTAATAAAATAAAAAAAGATGGTTTGCTTTTCTTGGATTTTTTGTGTTTCTAATTGTTGTGCTCAAAATGCACTGGAAAGTAATGCATAATTGTGTAATTGCAAATGCATATATGCCTCTATGTTCTTGGATTTCATAAGAAATTATACGAATTATATACGGTTTTTTATTTTCAATTTCAGCCACATTTTCCAAGCTAGTGTTGTTGTTTTTCTTCTCTTTGCTGGATGCAAAGAGTGACATTTCTGTTCTCCTGATTTACAGGGGAATGCCTGGTAAAATCATGATGAATTGCTGTTTGGAGCAATCGATCCGCGGCAGCAAGCAACTGTCCCGTCATGTTTTATCCGGGTTTGCCGCAACATTAGTGTTTATCTCTCAATTAAACCAGGTTAGCAGATTTAGTGTTCTGTATTGTTATAGGATGCTGGAATTGAATGCTAGCAGAAGATTTATATTGCTAGTTGCTAAACTGACTCATCAGATTACATAAAAGAACATAGATTTTGGACCAATCATTTCCTTGCTCGACATTGTCTAAGCTAATGGACAGAATTTAAACCCTTTAGATGAATATTTGTTCGAGTTGTTTCCTATATCGGGATTGTCAGAGTATTTCTGGCTGAGATGTTTGAGCTTGGTGTTCTTGATGTTGTATTTGAGACCTCGTTAAACACTGAGTTTTCAGTTTCACTTCCTTTAGTGCTTCACTCTATATAACCGGTTTAAATAAGATTAGGATTTCAAATAGACTTAGCTGGACTTTTATGTGTTTTGAAAGTTTAATAGGGAATTTAGTCTGAAACTAGGTTGCCTTGCTGTTGTAATAACAAAAAAGATTTAGGTATTCTTGTGTTATTGCAGGAGGTAGAGGATACATGATGCCTTTTACTGCTTTTGGGCAGGCGGTTGCATCAGATGTTTCCCATCAAAGAAATATATATGAGTTTGCAAATGCTACGGAGGAGACAGTTACTCTTCCGCTTGATAAGGGATCCGATGAAGGAGATGAGAGGCTAATGATGATGAGAGGAATGACAGCAAATAACTTTGACCCTGTTAGATATTCTGGAAGGTGGTTTGAAGTTGCTTCGCTTAAACGTGGATTTGCTGGGCAAGGTCAGGAAGACTGCCACTGCACCCAGGTAAACACAAAGGGTATGTGTAGTTATGAAAAAGTGCGACGTTTAGTTTGAACTCTTGGGTCTGGAAATAGTGTAGATTTGAGAGGAAAATATATTCTTCCCTTTCTGCTGTATTGGACAAGAGTGCAGATCCGGACTGTTGAACTTACTCATCAATCGTCGTTGAGCTATCTAGTTGCTTACCAATAGCCCTTCCATGTAGCAAGTGGTCGAAATCATCATGAAAGCAATATCAGCTTTCTTGTGATGACTTACTTCTCATTGCTTATAGATAACAGGTTCTTTCTGTCACATGTTCACCACCTATTTTCTGACTGCAAAACCATATCACCTTCTTAAATTTCAGGGTGTGTATTCATTTGATTTGGCGAAACGGGCCATCCAGGTTGATACCTTCTGTGTTCATGGGAGCCCTGATGGATATATTACTGGAATACGGGGAAATGTTCAATGCCTTTCGGATGAAGATTTGGAGAAAAAGGAAACAGATCTAGAAAAGCAGGAGATGATCAAAGAGAAGTGTTTCCTCCGTTTTCCATCATTGCCATTTATCCCTAAGCTGCCATACGATGTGATTGCAACTGATTATGACAATTACGCTCTTGTTTCGGGAGCGAAGGACACTGGTTTTATACAGGTACTTACTCATAAACTGCCTTATAATTCATAGGAATGTTAGATAGAAGTATTCTTGTTTACTACTTCGAACATTTTATACTCTTGTTTGATGTTGCGCGAGTTTTTACTCACATCTCTACAATTTGAGGACGCATAATATTACGTGGGAATCGTTCTGTGGCATTAATATTACAGATTTACTCGAGAACGCCTAATCCCGGTCCCGAGTTCATAGAGAAGTACAAATCTTACTTGGCCAACTTCGGATACAACCCAAGCAAAATCACGGACACACCACAAGACTGTGAGCAAATGACGGACACGCGGTTATCTGCAATGATGTCAATGCCCGGGATGCAACAGGCCTTAACAAATGAATTTCCTGATCTCGAACTGAAGAAATCTGTTCAATTTGACCCCTTTACGAGCGTATTCGACACTCTGAAGAAGCTTGTTCAGCTCTATTTTAAATAGTCCTGAGCTGGTTAGTTTTTGCTCTTCTTGTTGGTTATGTTCTTACTAATCTGTCAAAAGAAAGATTTAAGTTGATGTGCACGTTTTGTTACTTTGTTGTCAATCTACATAAACTATGACTATGATTATTCGTTTATGCCTTTCATGATTCTTCTTTGTGATCTTAATGCCTCCCATAAACCTGTCATTGTGCATATTGGAAACAGCATGGGGAATTCTAATACTGGTCTAATGTTTTTAGTCAACTGCGGTCTAGAGAAATTCTTTTTTACTTGTAAGCGAGAATTTTAAGGTTTGAATCTTGTAAATGCTGAATTTGAAAATAATTTATTTCCCACCCTTTAGTGTAATGTATATTTCGTTGATCTGAAAACTGTTATTTTTGTATCAAGTTAATCGGTTGTGCAAGAAATTGTCAAGTCTATCCTCGATTGAGACATGCGTCCGCTCCACCAGATATTATCATATTTATAGATGCATGTGAATGGACAATAAAAAATATAAAAAATGATAAGACGCACCATTTGTAGCTTCTCACATACTTTGCTTATTTCCGTTTGAGTTATAAGCCCAATTAGAAGGTTTCTCTCTTGCGCATGGCTTACATGTGCAGGGGTTGAGCGGTGGTATGTTCGATTAAATCTGGGCTTTTTAGTTTTTAAATGAAAATAAATAGTCAAGATTTGATCAAATATGCTGATAAGCAACCCATCCTCATATTTAATTAAATCTCAATCTTCTATTTCTTTTTTATAAATAAAAATGAATGATCGAGATTTGATCAAATATGTTGATGCACAACCCCTCCGCTATCTAATTAAATCTCACCCTTCTAATTTCTTAAATAAAAATGAATGATCTAGATTTTATCAAATATGCAGTTGTTCCTTACACTTATCTTGGGGTACCCATTTTTCGTGGTAAGCTAAGGAGAATTCACTTTCAAGCTTTGGTTGACAAGGCTAAAGCCCGCCTCTCAGGTTGGAAAGGAAAACTTCTCTCAATGGTTGGACAACTTCAATTAGTGCAGTTTGTTTATCAAAGCTTGTTCCTTCATAGTTTCTCAGTTTATCAATTGTCATCTTGCCTTTTAAAACATCTTTCTGCTTGCGCAAGGAATTTTATTTGGTCAGGGGATTTAGTTTCCCAAAAATTGGTAACTGTTGATTGGAGCATGGTGTGTGGACCTAAAAATGAAGGTGGGCTTGGTCTTCGTGATTTAGCTTTCTTGAACTTGATGACTTTGCTTAGTTTTGGATGAGATGTTTTACAATCCTCTTCTCTGTGGGGTTCTTTTGCTCGTCAGTGTTTTCCCCTTTCGCCTTCCAAAAAATAAAATATCTATTTACGGTCTTCTATGTGGCATGGTCTGAAGCGTGATCTGCCTATTCTGAATAATAATAGTCGTTGGATTATTGGTGATGGGAGGTCTGTTTCCTTTTGGTTTGACAAATGGTTGGATGAATCTATTATTAGCCCTTGTTTATCTTTGGTCATTTCACCTAAGGTTCTTCCTCGGATTTCAGATGTTATTAAAGCACAAAAGTGGTCCTTCCCATATTATTTTATAAATTTATTCCCTTCTGTGGTGCAACAAATTTTACGTCTACCTTTGCCCTTAAATGTCGAGGATGATAAATTGATTTGGGAGCCCTCACCTATCAGGAAGTTTTCCTTTTCTTTTGGTTATCAACTTATTTGAAGGAAACGTAGTGATTGTGCTTGGGCTAAGGTTATTGGCGTCATTTTATTCCGCCACGGCTATCTATTTTGGCTTGGCGGCTTTTTCATGATAAACTTCCTATTGAGGATGCGCTTCAATGATGTAGTATTTCTTTGGCATCCATTTGTTGTTTATGTCGTAATTCTGAAGAATCTACTGCTCATCTTTTCTTCGGCTGTCGGATATCTAAGCAACTTTGGAGGTGGTTAGCATGCCATTTTGGTACCTCTTTGCCTCCTTCAAATTCCTTGGATGTTTTTTGGGATATCTATGTGCGTATGCCCTTTTCCCAGCAGTTGCACAACCTTTGGATTTTTGTGGGTCTTTTTACTATTGCGGCTATTTGGAAGGCTCGAAATAAGTTTATTTTTTATGGCCAACCACTCAGTTTTCATTGTCTTTGCATGTTTATCAATTCTGTGATTGTTCATGGTGGAAAGTTTATTTTTGGTTACTCTTAGGGTTTTGACACTCGAATAATCTCTTCAATGGGGATTCGACCTATCTCTCGCAAGGCGCCTACTATTCTTCCTGTCCTTTGGTCTCCTTGGATTAAACTTAATACATATGGTTTATCTAAAGGAAATCCCGGTCCTACTGCTTATGGAGGAGTTTTTAGGAATTGCCATGGTCTTTTTCTTGGTGGTTTCTGCCAATTGATTGGTTATCGCAACTTTTTTTTGCAGAATTATCTGCAATTATTATTGGTGTAGAGTTTGCATATCAACTAGGTTGACATTGTCTTTGGTTGGAAAATGACAACTCTTCTGTTATTTCTGCTCTTCAATCGTCTGATTTTGATCCTCCATGGCCTCTTCGTACACAGTGGTTTATTTGTTTAGACCGCATCCAGAAAATGACTTTCTACTCATCTCACATATATCGGGAGGGAAATTTTGTTGCGGACAATTTTGCTAACATGGGCTTGTCTTCTCCAACTTTAACTTGGCATGATTCTCCTCCGCCAATAGCTCGTGCTGCATTGTTTTTGGACTATGTTGGATTGCCTGGTTACCGCTTCTCAAAATAATGTGCATCTTAGCATCCAGGTTTGTCTTACTTTCTTTTTTTTCCTTAACTTTGTGGTGTTGCTCAACTGGTTTTGCAGGTTTAGACCTTTAGGTTTGGTTTCAGAGGTGTTAGGTTTTATGTCCCCTCCTCTTTTCTTTGTATCTCTCTTGTTTTCGTTTCTAGAAGGGTACGATTTATGTCTCCCCTTCTTTTTCATGTATTGTTTTTGTTATCTTTGTTTTATGAGGGCTAAGGTTTAAGTTCCCCCTGATTAGGTGTAACTTCTTTTTTTGTTACCAATAAAATTTCCCTTGTACAGTCGAGGTTTCCCAAAACAAAAATATGCATCATATTTAATTAAATTTCAACCTTCTACTTTTTTAAATAAAAAAATGGTAAAGAGTTGGTCAAAGTGTCATAGTCCGTCCCGAAATATTTTATGTCGAGGATGTAAAATGACGATTATGCCCTTGACGGTTATTAAGGTATGTTTATGGTTTTTAGACTTGTGATTTAACCCTCATTAGATATAATTCCTAAGCTTCGGGATTTAAAAATTTTGTAATATTTTGTGTGGTTAGGTTTGACACACATCACTCCCACACATAACACTCCTACTCTCTCTCTCCCCAGTGCATCTCTCTCTCCCTCTATTGATTTTCTGCTTTTTTTTTCCCTGTGCTTGTACGGACAAAGCTCAAGTCGAGCTTCTAGCCACAAATCGAAGGTTTTAAGGTAAGATTTAAACTCCTGGTAAGCCTCTGAGTACACCTATGGTGTTTTTGAAACTGGAAACCCTCGGAATATCGTGAAATCCTAACCTCGAAATGGTGCACTGTTCATGCACACGTAAAATCTATGTTTTCAGGAAATTCTAAGCTCACAGGGAGCTTAATGGGGTCCTCACGAGTGTGGGAGTAGTTCATTTGCAAGATTTGGACGTCGAAGGACCAAGATTGAAGAGTTTGAAGTTTTTTCGAACTATCGAGCTTCATCAGGTAAAATCTAGTGGAATTTGAGCCTTGAAACTTGTATAACGTGATTCTACATGCTTGTAGCTTCATTTTGGAACCAATTTCATGAAATATGGTTGAAAAACGAGTGAGAATAGTAAGTTTAAAGTTTTTCCCAGTTTTCCGGCGACTAGAGTCCGGTGAGGGTAGGCGGGGAAGAAAGGAGAATATTTCGTCAAGTTGACGGAATATTCCTAACGACAGTGACTGTATTAGGTTAGTTTTGACGGAATATTCGGGGTTTTAACCGAATATTCCCTACGGCATTAAGTGACGTCGTCCGTGTGCCAGGCACGTGCCTGCGCATGGGGGGCGCGTCTTGCCGTGCCTTGGTCAGCGCGTGAGGGTGCGTGGGAGGTCCAAAATTAAATGTAAAAATATGGTGATGCTCGTGGAGTTGTGTAGATCATGGTGGTATATTTATTTACCCCATTAGAGTAATGTATGAGAAGTTATTACCTAGTTTCATATATGTGCTTTAAATAATGCATTTTTAGTTATTTTGCATATAGGTAAGACCTATCCAATGGACGAGAGCCATCAATCGAGGTTTGGGGGCTACGACCCTTCGACTTACCAGTGAGTGGGCTTTTGTTTTCTGTATATACCTATATACTTACTGATTTTCCCAGAAATCGAATTTAAATGAAAGTATGTTCCAAAATTCCATGCATAGAAATTATATTGATATTATGAGATAGTATATAATGCATATATATATATTGGTGCTGCGGACGCTCAGGTATGTATCAGGTGAGTTACATTTCTGTTATGATGAATATGGTTGATATGAATTGTGTTTTGTGCTCATAACCTGCACCTCGGTGTTAGTGCTTATGTGATTATGTTATTATTCACCTCCCGCACCACACGCTCACCTTGGATCCAAGTTAGGTGCATAGTCCTGTCATACAGACCACTTTAGTGGTTCCGACTTGTAGGTGACCTACAATTATTCGCGCAGCTGCTTTGTTGAGTATAGCACTAGAGCGTATTATTACACCCAGTCCTGTCGTACAGACCACCATAGTGGTTCTGACTCGTGTGAAGGCATAAGTATTGAGCTATATAATCAGCCGTACAGGACCACTGCAGGGTCTCCGGTTGATTTACTTATTTCACCTGTTATAATTATGCACCATTGATATATGATTTGATGCATTTAGCATGGCATGCTTTCAAAACATTGTTTTTGGAATATATTTGAGATTTGATGCTATATTTGTATGTATAATATTTTCTGGGAAGTATACAAGTTTTACAGCGAGGGGTTAGAAGTTTTGTTAAATGAGATGCTTTTGGAAAAGCTTTGTTTTTGCACACTCACGTTTTCTCTTTTGCGCCCCTCCAGGTTCTAAGTAGCAAAGCTTTGGTGGCCATGAGGAATCCAACGGTGTTCTGACAGAATTCACAAAAGTAAGATTCACCTTCGGGTGTTATAGCTTATTGATTGTTCTACGTGACTGCAACTAGACATCTTTATTGCTCTAAATGTGTATTTATACACTTAGACTCGCACTAGCATCCTTTCTTAGCTAGTATTTCTAGTGATTCGATTTTTATTTATTTGTAATTCTACTTATCTTCTTAGCTTCCGCACCGTGCACATGGTTACGTCACTCTCACGTGACGGCCAGCACGCCCTCCGTAGGACGGGGTATGTCAGTTGGTATCAGAGCCTAGGTTGCAGTCCTGTGTATCTTGAGAATTTCTTAGTGTCTTCTGTCAGAACTATACCGCCTCGTTGAGAGCCACACCGTTCAGATAAGCCTAGTTCCTCGATATAGTTCAGTTAGGGGAAGTTACTGCTAATATGATTCAGTCTATTATCCGTCCTTCCCAAATGACTCTTCTTGAGATTGTTTATAAGTTGAAACTGAATCATTTTATGGGAAATGAAGGACATGAGGGAGCAGCACGATGGCTTAATCAATTGGAAAAGGCGTTCTGCGTTATACAAAGTCAAGGGAATCTTCCTCCCGATAGGTGGGTCGAGACGACTACCTGGTTTTTGGGTCTTGAATTTGCATCCTGGTGGAGACATGAGGCTTATCAATTGACGCTAGAGGAAACAGTTGATTGAGAATTGTTTAAAGAGCTATTTCAGAAAAGGTTTATTCCTCCGGCATATATTGATGGTAAGAAGCAAGAGTTTACAAATTTGTGACAAGGAAAGATGACGGCGAATCTGAGGGATATGTTACGTCGTTTTAAGCTGGGTAATAAGAAGAAGTGGCGTTCTTTAGCGACCACTACCCATGATGTTTCTTATCAAGAGTTTTATGAGATTTTGTTGAGGATTAAGGACTCTGAGAATATGTCCCGCGATAGTGATGAAAAGGAGGAAAAGAATGGGAATCAAAGGAAAGATGACCAAGGTAAAGGTCATATGTCTCAAGGACCTCATAAGACTTAGAGCTTTAAAAGAAGTGGAGTTAATTCTAGTTCTTCCAGCGGAGGTTTTAGTACCATTGGTCAGATGCGAGGTGGTAGATTGTTTGGTGGTCCCAGATTACAGAGGCAGGGTGACTCTGGTAGAGGAAATGTACCTTTGTGCCGTAAGTGCGATAGAATACACTTTGAAGAGTGTAGGCAAGAAAGTAGTGAATGAGCACGATCGAGTCGTGTATATGTATTTCCCAATGAGGGGCAAGATGGTAATATTGCACCTTTGGGAATTGATACTTACTTATCGAGACAACAGTGAGTTATCAGTATTGCGGGTTGCAGATCGTAATATTAATAACTTATTCGTTGGATTCGTTAAGCAAGTAAACAAGTAGGTCATTATATGTTAGTATTATGTTTATTCAGGGTATCCAGTGATGATGGAAGATGTTGTTATGCCAGTGAACCTTATTCCGTTAGATATGGTGGATTTCGATGTTATTTAGGCACATATTGGTTGCATTAAAATTGTGCCAATATAGATTGCTACGGGAAATCAATTACTTTCCATCGTCTTGGATTACCAGAGGTTACTTTTGTGGGTGAGCAAAGTGGAGTGAGGCATGCCGTTATTTCAACTGTAAGAGCTAAAAGGTTGTTATCGACAGGCTGCCAAGGATACCTAGCTTATGTGGTGCTAAATGATGTTGTTTTGAGTAGTGTGGAAGATGTGAAGGTGGTTAGACATTTTCCTG
>JADOBS010300567.1:0-10863 GCA_015708375.1 Cydonia oblonga | reverse complement strand
TGGACCCACAAGAAAGAGTTGTTTCACATATTGCATCTGCTAAGCTCGTATTTTCTCCAGAGCTGTATAGAGAAGTAAAAGAATTGAAAATGATACCTGCGGCACATGTGCTCCAACTACTGCGGTAAGACTATCACCCATGGCGTCTAGAACATAAGCAAGCATACTTGCAGTTGTACTCTTTCCTGTGAGTATTAATACTTATCATTATTATGCAATAATAGAAATGAAGACAAGCTAATAGTATCTTAGATTTCTCCACATTTAAATCACTACTATCACTATCATTGCGTCCGTCGCATTATTTGATATGTGGCACACAACCTTAGTTTCTTGGCAATGTCACATTCAAGCAAACAGCCATCACATTTCAAGTACTTTATTTTTATTTTTATAAGAACTGCATTACACTCTACTGAAGCAAAAGGAAAGGGAAATCAACCAACTTATTCACGTTGACAACTAGATAAGCATAATAGATTAATAATAGATAGACCAAAGATGACATTCGTAAACTGATTTTGTAAATAATGTGCAGATAGCATAACAATGATTGGTGAAGATAATAGCACAGAAATATTCTTACCATGGCTACCACTTACAGCAAGGAGATTATAGCCCTCTGTCAGCTTTCCTAACCACTGGTCTCGCTTGTACCTGTAGAAGAAAGAGGTTAAGATATGAAATCAAGCAAAACAGTGAATGCAGCATACTTAGATAAGCAAACACTAAGGGCTCGTTTGGAAGTGCTTTTAAAATGACTGAAAATTCTTTTGGTGAAATGTTTTTGAAACCAATCCTTAGTTAAAAAACTAAGTAGATCCTGTAGAACCACTTTAAGTGCTTCCTGCAAGAAGCACATATCTGGTGCCTAAAGTGCTTTTGGAACCCAAAATCTATTTCACGAAAAGCGCTTCAGTCATTCTAAAAGCACTTCCAAACGAGCCCTAAACCGTTAAAGTTACATACATAATAGCCTACTTGGTTATCCGTCAACATAGAAAGACTAGGAACGGAATAGACAGTTGCACATAATCTACAAACTTAGCCTATGGTAAGAATATTTCGGTGTTTATAACATTACACACCAAAAGAAGTTCGAATTGCTACAAATGCTAAAGTGAATAAAGATATACTCACACAGGTACTCCGACGGACTTTGCATACAAAATCTCAGCATTGTTTTGGGGAATAGCACTTGAAACAACAATGGCATCAGGTAATCTCGAGGCCCCGTTCCTCTGCAAATTGGTCACCGAATGGCCTATATGCAAAAATGCCCCTGCTTCCTGTAGTCCATCCATGAAGCTACTCCACACAATATCCGAGCCACTAACCTCATAACCCTACGAAAACAAAAACAACTCTCAAAATTCAAGAAACCCAAAAATGGTCCATTTTTCAGAAGTCTAATGACATTCTAATACTTCCACAAAATTTCCACCATTTTCTCGGCGACCAAACAGAGAACTAGGGTTTCAATCAAGCATTACCTGTTTGAGTGCAAGCATGGCCAGCGCAGACAACCCGCAACCTCCAATCCCCACAAAGTGAATCCAACTCTTTTCGTTTCTCAAACCATCGGATTCTCGATCGCTCTCGTCCGTGAACGCCGGCGAGATTGAGATGCTGCCGCTGTTGTTTTTACTCAATGCTTGCACGGATTTCGCAATGCGATTGGGTTTGCACTGGGCCGAGCTCTCCCTCACAAATATCTGGAAGTCGATCTTCGGTTTTCCGATGATATTTGCCGGAAAATGGAGGCGTTTGGACGTTGACATCGCCGGGAATTCCATTGGTGTGATGGCGACTGTGATACAGTGCTTTTCCCGGGAAAGTGACGGGTTTTGAAGTTGGATCGTGAATTTGTAGAAATGGAAACGGATAGTTTAAAATTATAAAATGGGCTTTGTTAGGCCCATCATATTGACCCATTAACGCCCTATACCTTTTAATCACTTGAGTTGATATCCAAAAGGCCCAATTCATGTTTTTCTATTTTGTTTCTTTTATTTCAAATAATGTTTTTATTTTCTAAGATTTTAAATTTTTGCATAACTGCATACCTTTTATTTTCTAATATTTTAAATTTTATTTTAAAAAAGGATTAGTTGTGGCTTCGCCACGACAGTCTACCGTTTGAGGCCGGAAATCATTACAAAAGTATTTCAACCTCCCCTGGCTACTATTGTGATTCACTAGTGCCAGAAATTGAGCTCAAAACGTGCTATGTGGAATACAAGCCTGGAATTCATCATCAATCATTGGGTCACCTAGTGATGGTTCATAACTGCAGCAAGTAATTAAAAGGAATGTGCTTATCCTCTCGGCTCATATTTCTTTTTCCCCAATTAACTTCACTCCAAAGGAAAAAAAGAATTCATAACTAAAATAATTGAAAAGCATTGTAACCAATACTTGGTCTACATGTAAGTGAGAGAATTTAAATTTCACTCCCTTCTATAGCGAGTTTAAACTACATTGTTATAATTATTTATTGTGTGGCTCTCAAAGTATGCAATGTATCCTTTAATTTAAAATACAGCTAATATAAAAGATAAAAATTGAAAAGCACGAATGCACCACCGTTATTAGGTACTTTTTTTATGGAAAAAAGGGGCACCCAACTGATGAAAATGGAGATAAACGAAATACCAATTTTGTAATGATATTCCCCACTTTAGTATCATGCAAATGTTATTGAGCAATAACACCATAAAATGAAGAATAATTCAATTTGTTTCCTCGTCCACCCATACTTGTAACCACACGTGGCATGCCTAGAATGCAATTATGCAAGAACTTTTTAAAAGAAAGATAAATGAGAGTTGGTATTTTATACGACGCGTTAAGGTTCGATTCGTAATACTGGTGAATCATACAATGATGATCAGAAAAATGCTAAAATATCTTATAAATCTTTCTGATTTTTGAAAAAATAAACTGTCACGACAAAGCTCCCACCTGATCCTTTTTAAGAGAAGGATAACTGAAGGCAGTGGGAGACCAACTGACCAATGTGCCCAATAAGCACCGCCTAAATTGGCTTGTCAATTAAATTTGATTAGAAGGTTGAGAAAATCAGCCGTCCTTGGCCGCATGAAACCAATATATGAAATTATGAATACAAAGATAAGATAAAGAATATATACCAAAAAGAATTAGAACTTTTCGAAGAAGCACCAATCGTATGAGATCAACTGAGTAATTGATAGCTGTTGTTTATGCCGCTGGTCAGGGGTTATTTAAGATAGGAGAATGAGGTTAAAGCCGGCTTTTGCCTAAAGCAAGTTGCAGACTTTGGTTTTAGCGTATATGTAATTGTGCTTTTAGACCATCTTTTGGTGGTCTGTATTGTATAAATTGAAATGCTATTGAACCCTGAGCATCATCTTTTTTATCTGAAAATGGAAAAAGAAGTCAACTTATGACTCCAAAATTTATCCAAGAGGCGGACTACCCTTCTTACTTGGTTTGAGTTATTATGGTCTATTAACGATACTCAAAAGATCTCGTATTTCAAACAACACATTCATAAGTTCATATATAAGGTTAACTAATAGTTTGGATAATCCAAATTCAACCCAAATCAATTGCAAATAGAATTTATTCAAACTTGAATGCAAAAATAGAGCACAATAGTTTAATTAACTTGGCTAAATTCGCGTTTATCATGTTAAACATAAATTGAGTTTACTTCAACTTAATCAAGTTAATCAAATGTCGCAAAAAAATGAAATATATTAGATTGGATTTTAGATTCACGTCTCAACCAGTTGTATGACTAACACTGCATCATTGGTATGAACACCTTTTTTTGAACAACAAATAATTTTTCCCTCAATTGGAAGTCAACTATATATTAATCCAATTATATTCAAATTATTGGAGTCTTACATCATCATTGTGATACATTCTTATCCCAAATTATTATACTTCTTCCTTTTTTAAGGGATTAAGGCGAATATCAAATAGGACGTATTTGGCGGGCTAGATGAAATAGAATTGGATCGGTAGAGATATGTAAGACAAGACCTGTAACACACGCATAAAGATATGTTAAATAACTCAATCTATTGTGAATTTATAACATATCATGTCAAGTCTTGACCATCTCATATTTTTTACATAACAAACAAGGGACCAGACACAAGTCTATTTTAATTGATCACGACCTATCCAACCAGCCACCAAACATGCCCATAAAGATAATGGAGTTCAAATCTTCTGCACTTGTTTTGTGCATGGCCTTTATGTGGCTCCTATTATTTATTGACATATTTATGAAAACATAGTTAATGAGGATTAAGTTTATAGGCACATATCAATCAATAATCAAGCACAACCACCCCGTTGTGTCTTAATGATTATGACGAATTTCAAACCTATATTTTATATGACACATCCTAAGTTTGGATCATAATAAAACCACTAAAAAAACATACCACAAAATAAGTACAGAAAACTTAAACGCAAAATGACGTGCTATTAAGAAAAGCAATGGTGATGTCGGAAGCAATATACAATATGCTTTCCGACCTCTGTCGAGAAGTTGGGTTAAGTAGAAAGTAGGCCTCCACTTTTGCTTTTTTCTTTCAAATTTTGACAGGTATTGGTACACTACAATTTAAACACTCCCATTGACGGCCAAACCAACAAGGAAAGTGGAGGTCTTAATCTCTTGGAAATGAAAATTTGAATTGGAAATTGGAAAAGATCATACGTGTAAATTGTAAAGGTAAGTGCATGAGCCACTAAGGTTGTGTTTTAATATTGGGGTCTAGGGTTTCAATACATGTTGCATATTTCTGTTTTCTATATCTCTCTCGTCACTTGATGATTGAGATAAACAAAAATAAAGTTGTTAACGATCACATAGTCGTTGAGCTAAGGATCAAATTCTAGTTATTATCGTTATACATATAATTATTTTATGCATCTTTCACTTGATGATTGAGATAAACAAAAATAAAGTTGTTAACGATCACATAATCGTTGAGCTAAGGATCAAATTCTAGTTATTATCGTTATACATATAATTATTTTATGCATCTTTCATTACGTAACAGGTAATAAGAGAGATATGTGATAGTTTCGTGCAAGTTTCTTCTCAAAGATGGGGCATTTGGGACGATGGCACGACCCTCCACACGTCGAGCAATGGCATGGCCAAACAAAATGGGCCCAACGCGGTAGCTTCATGAGGCAACAGCGCGCACACACACGACACGATATGGAATTTAGGTCAAATTATATGCATGGCTGAGTTGAGTCGGCACTCAGCACCACGATACCCACAGCTGGGGATGACCTCTATACAATACGTGGCTTCAGAATATTGGATGTGAATCTGAATAGCTATACTTTATTTCATGTCACAGACTTTTGAATAATTGAATCACATATAAGGTATAAACCCTATTCATTCGAAGAGGACGTCATAAAAATTCAAAACTCTTCAGATTCAATTATATTAGCCCTAGTCGTCTATATAATCATACTTGTTATTTATCTATGGGACCCTTTATCTATTTATTACACGCGATATTACTTACTTTATCAGTGAAGAATGTATTTGCATACTTTTTACTTTGTTTCTATTAAAAAAACTTTGAAATTTAACAATGAGACCAACTAATATTCAAATTCTAAATCCGCTGCTAAATTCGACTAGACTAAGTTGAGAGAAATAGTTCAATCCAGGGCACAATGAGATTAAAGAAAAATACTATGAACGCGACCTTATCAAGTTTTTTTTATCTGAGATTATGTTGTGGTGGAGTATTATATATATTATTACAAACTTTCGGAGCAATGCGTGACAAATTTTCTACCTACGAAACACAAGCTCCTCGAGCCTTCCGTCTATTTTTTTTTTTGGAAAGATGGGAAATGCATTACCAGGCTAAGAAGCCAAACCTACAAGAAGAGCCTACAATGAGGCAAGCAAACAGCACATCAAAAGAAAAGCAGACAACAGAGGGGTTACAAGGAAGACATCATAGTCACGCTACTCCGTCGCCCCTCAACTGCCTCTATGCCTTCTGGGGATAGGATAAACCATCATTTTAAAGTTCTTGGGTGTCAATTTACTTACTTAACGGATAAATAGGTTTAGAGGGAAATAGAAGTGCCCTCCATCTAAAATAAAATCATGGCTTCGAAGAAAAAGTAACCAATCAATCCCTCATTAGTAAAACCGCAATCACTTACATTTACTGTAGACCAACTTGAGAAATACTTTAAAAATATTAAAAATAAGCGTAGATTCGAAGATTTTTTTTCTTATAAGTTGAATATGGCGTGTTATTGTCAACCAACACACGAACGTTCGTTGATGTACAGTTAAGCTCCTCCCATCATGTTCCATGCATAAAATGTATAAATTAAAGTTAAAACAGTCTTACCAAACATTCTCTCTTAATTGCCCTTACAAATGTAGGTTTTATACAATAGATGTAACACACGTCAATGTCTACAGTTAAGTCTTCCTTAATATTCCTCCTTCCCAGTCATCATCGTGTTCCATGCACCGTTAAAAGTAACATTTTATAATAACGTCGGCGAAAGTGATAGCATTAGGCCATGGGTGCTATAATCCCTGAAGAAACTTTTATCTTTTTACCCAAAAAAGAAAAAAGATAGTTACCATCCTCACTACTCATTTAATTTGGGTAACAATCCTCTTAAGATATATATGTCCTTCGGACCTGCCGACCAAGTTATCTTGACCGTCACTTTCAAATCTTGCAGTTGGAGATCTTTCTTGCGGTGGCGAGAGAAGGACAGGCATGTTGGTCGCAACGGCGAGGGTTAGGTCATTTTCAACAAAAGAACGATCAAAGGGTCATGTTTATTTTTATAATTTTACAAGAAATTATATTTTAATGAACAATGCCAATCATATTTTATAATTTATATCATCTTTAATTGAGGGGGTTAAAGGATCATAGACCAAACATAATCTTTTGACAAAAAACTCATCTTCAACCGAGGATGCCAAAAGATCATAGGCCAAACATAATCCCCTCAATAATTTATTATTTTAATTGAATTAATATGATTAATTAAATTAAACTACCATATTAAAATAAAATTTTCAAACATATTTTGAATGTCACTTGCCACAATAACAAAAAAAGCATGGTATAGTTGCATCTGCGACAAGGTCAAGCTCGACATTGACGCTGAAGGGCTGGCTGTAAATGGCCAGCCTAAACCCTTTTGACTTAACCCTCAATTGAGGACGATTTTTGTGTCATTACGGGCTATTTATAGTCCATAACCTATTAGTCGAATCGGTTGGAGATGACCTTACAAGGTCCGCGCTGATTGCGAGTGGAAAAGATCCTTACCCGAGGATCCGGAGTTAATTGGTCATAAGAGGATCCTTACCAACTCAATTTAGGGTTTAAGGTTTAAATTCAATTACAAAATGGTGGTCGCACGTCATGGTATCTAAGTGGAACAAAATATAAATCCCCATACAAAATATACAGATATCCTCCTCTTTCTTCATTGCAAAGACCCCCTGGATGCCCAGAAAATTGGCAAAAACATACATACATATGCATGATATGCATGTAACACAAAATTGATCACAAAAAACCCATTTAATTTAATTTATCTCTATCACTTTTTCTACACTGAAAATTTTGATCTAGTTACAAGCCCTTGTATGCTTTGATTCTTCTATTGATCTCCTTGTCCAACTCTTCTAGTCCTCCCACTTCTTCGAGTTCCTGCGACCGCAAATCACACAATATGTAAAACGCAGACTTGAAATTAGCCAAGGTAGATAAATCATTTTGTTTCTCCTTCTGCACTCAAGTTCGAGATTAAAATATCGCTTGCTCCCAAAAAAAAAAAAACAAATCCTACAATTAAAACAATATTTTCAAGGCAGAAAAAATTGATGACTAACCTTAGGTCCAAGAAACAACCCATATGGGACACCCTCGAATTTCTCTGAGTGGTGGAGCTGAGGCCAAAACATCCAAATCAGAACCAAATCTTTGACAGTTAGATTCAGTTGAACAGAAATTCATATTTAAATGCCTAATCTTGTTTCTAATCAATAATTATGGAGCTAACTAATATGATAAGTATTATTTTATAGTGTCTGTTTGTATGGTGATGGAATGAAATCCTCTCCGGATCTTATTGTCGGAATCCAAAGACCAGGCAATCCATACCACTCAAATTGAATCCAAAAGTACTCATTAACTCATTCAATCATTCCGCTGGCTCACCTAAGCCAAATCAAGAGCCCAAATTTCGTAATTCTTAAGCTCCAGAGAGGATTCAAATTATGTGGTGGTAGGTTACCTGATGAGCTGCAGCAACCTTTCTCAAATAGGGCACGTTGGCTATGGGCCCCACCGGGAATCTTTTATGCACGAGACCATCGTGGACAAACATATACGCCATGCCAAACACCGTAATTCCAAGGCCCTGTTGTTCCAAGTCAATATATCATCAGCAGAAATTAGATTAATTAATTATTAATTACGATTAAAGTAATCAGAGTGTTGATAAAGATATTGAAAGTGAGAGGGACTTACAGCACCAAAACAAAGACCAGGAACAAGGCCTTTGTGGAAGAAACCGTAATTAAGGAGGGCGATTGCCGGAACCGCGTTGATTATCGCAAAAACATCGTTGAGCTCGAACGGACCTTCTCTAGGCCGGTGGTGCGACTGCAATTAACGTTTGTCCCGCGAGTTAAATTAGTTTAAAGTAGAATATCGCTCGTATTAAGTAAAAATCCAATCCTGGCATGTTCCACTCATTAATTGCTGGGTTTCTAACGAATGAAAAGCAACAAAAATAAAAACTCAAAAGATTTTGTTGGCATCGAAGAGAGAACAAACCTCGTGCATATGCCATAAGGAAGCGTGCCAGAGAGCTTTATGTGCCCATCTTGCCCAAAACTCCATTCCCACCTACAAACATAGAAAAACCCAATTCTTCTTGGTTTGAATTCCTCTTTCGTACCCAAATTGGGACTTGCTTTTGTACGAAGCACTTCTGCTTATAAGCGTTTTTGATATAAAAAAAAAAAAAAAAGTACTCTTGATGCAAGTGATTTTTATCGGAAATCTAAATGCTTTCTCACATGTTAAGTGCTTCTCTATGAACCGTTTCAATGAACCATAAGTATTTTATGCTTTTGGTTTCGATTCTCACAGAAACAGTCCCCAAACAAGCCAAAAAATAGTATAAAATAATGGTTTTGCTAAAAAGGAAGTGGTGAGTGAACTTACAGCAGCACCAACAGACAGAGCAAATGTACCCAGCATTTCAGACATAGGCACATTCCCACCCTACAAACAATAACACCCCACTCAAACACTCAATCAAATTAAGTAATAATAATAATAATAATCTGTGATTTTTTTGTGGGTTTTTGAGAGCCGAGAAAAGCTTGGAAATTTGAAAATTTACCTCCATTTGCCAATAAAATCTGTAGTAAACAGCCATGACAGCCATGGAAGTAATCCCAAAGCTGGACATCACGGCAGCGACAAGGTAAGTGAACCTCTCCGATTTCTTCCTCGACAGCCTCTCCGCCACGCGAACCGACGGAATTACGATTGGGATCTGAGAATCATCGGCTTCCGGGGCCTTTCCGGCGGAATTGTCGAGGTGGGTTATCTGTTTTTGGTCCTCCATCACTACATAGACGGTGAAACAGAGTTTCCGGCGAGTCCTTTGGAGTGCTGACTTCTGGTGGCGGAGATTTGGGAAGAAGACGGTGGCGGGGTTGGGTTTTGGGAGGAGGTAGGAGGACTGGATTAGGCGGAAGGGGGTGGGGGTTGTGCAGGCGAAGAGTCCGACCGCCATGGAAGTATACTTGTTGGTGAGGTTGAAAGTTGAGATAGAGAGAGAGATTGAGCTGAGACCACAACTTTCCGTCCCTCAAAATCCCATGAGACGCAGACAAAACGCCTTTAAAATACTACTCGGATGGACAAAAGCACAAAAACTTCAAAATGCCATTGATTTGTCGACAAAATTACAGCAAAGCCATTCACTCTCCTCTCCTCTTATTTATAAGGATGTGATATCCACACATCCCATTTTACTTCTCACATCCCTATTTATATTTCGATATATGGCTTTTGAGGTAAAATTGTCTCGTAAATTGTCATAATTTTTCAAGTTGATCCATGAGATTTAGAATTGATAATAATGGTTCATAAGATTGTTTATCGTCAATTATTTTAGTTATTTATGAAAAATCTCCGTTAAATTGAAGAAACTGCCAGTTCAAGGTTGATAAAAATGCTCTCAATTTAACAGAGTTTTCTCATAGAAGAATTGAAATGATTGACGGTGAACAATCTTAGAAACTATTTCAATCGATTTTAAATTTCAAAAACTAAGGGGGGTGTATTCAATTGGAATTTTGAGGAATTTTAATTATTTTAATGAATCTAGGGATATTCAATCAGGATTTTAAGTGATTCTCTGAAATTCAAGGTGTATTCAATTAGAATTTTAAGATAGTTTATTAAAATATTTAGAAATCTGGGTGTATTCAATTAGGATTTAAAGAAGTTTATAACTTTCTAGTTGTAATTGATTTTAAAGAATTTGAGAAAGTTGAGGAATTAGAGGGAATCAGAGAGATTTTGTAGTGTATTTTAAGCATCCACAAATCTCACATCTCCCCATGAGATTTCGAATGAATTGAATTAAAGTTTTATATGGAATATCTACAAATCAATTAAACCCCATAAAAATCCATGCATGTACAAATCCATTAAAGTCTCTCAAATTCTCAATTGAATACACTCCCTAAAACTAAAATGAAGAGTTATACTAATCTCAGAGACCATTTTAAATAAAAAAAAAAAA
>JADOBS010300566.1:0-10862 GCA_015708375.1 Cydonia oblonga | reverse complement strand
TCATACTAGTTTGTTTAGAGTCTTTTTAGTTTATTTTGAATCTTTTGAGTCTAGTTTAGTGTTTTAAAACCTAGTTTTGTGTTTTTAAGTTTCTTTTCATATTTTTGAGTCAGTTTACATTAGATTAGCAATCCCTCATAATCCTCAGTTTAGAACGATCCCTACTTATACATATACTACAATTGTCACAAGAGGGTTTAATTACAATTGTCACAAGAGGGTTTAATTTGTGTGCTTAATTTATTTCGCATCACTCCAAAAATGTTCTCAATTTTTGTTCCAAACGTTAGCATTTGTGAGACCCGCAATTTGAAATGTACAATTCTACATCATCCAACTGAGATATAGGTTATTGGTCATGGAGTCATGGGCCACTCAACTGATCGGTGGATCCGTAAGAACAGCTATGGACTCATGCTTAGAATTCACAAAGAATGGCGTGTAACAAACAATGAAAAGGAAAATAGAAAATGAAGCAAAAAAGAATTAAAACAAAAAAACTTCTGAAAACACAAAATGTCAAAAGGATGGTATGAGAAGCAAATGTGGCAAATAAAAATAAAAGACATGTCGTAAATTAGTTTGAAATTTGCAGGTGTCTTGAACTCGGAAAGAAATTCAGATACCTTCTGATGCAGACGGTTTGATTCATCACAGACCCAGCTCATTTCTAACTCAAATTCCTTGTCCTTTGCCTCATCATGAATTCCATAAATGCTGTTGTGCATCATTGAATATTTAAGTTATTAGAAAGTTCAGATTGAGCATCCCTAGAGATGTATAAATACATGAATGCTACAATATTTGTTATGCAATGTCGGGGTGATATAACATGAGCGAGTTTACTATTAGATCACTTTTTACAACAAGCACATTAGTTAAGGATATAAATCAGGGCTAACTCATGAAGCAATTGAAACAACCAAGTGTCTGAAACAAAAAACAAACGACCCATTAAAATAAATATATGATCAAAGAAATACAAACTAATATTCATAACAATTATGCAACATGCCACTGCCTCTTTGAGGATCCAACTTGAGGAGTTGTATTTCATCCGTCATATCAAAACATTGACAACTAGATGCACTGAAATAATGAGTGAGATACATCTGGCTAATAACTTTTTTATTTTTGGTGGAAAATAAAAATGAATTCTCTTTAGAGATTAATAAGAGTACTTGAGAGTTGAGACAGGAATGCTGCACCACAACATGGCTAAAAGCCAAAAGGAAGCAGAAAATAAAAAACAACAGCAATAGGACCAGAACAAAGCCCACAATTAAGAACCGCAGAAACCTTAAACCCAAGGAAGAAAACGGCCTTGAGGTGCAAAATCATTAACTTTTACAATAGATTTGTAAAGATGTATCTCTAACCCCACAAATTCCCCACCATGTAGACTTTTTTGGATCTATTTCTTACCCTATATTACCTTCCATATGGGTAACAAATATAAATTTTTGTACAAAATCTTCCCAGCTACAGGGCATAGAGTCCAAGAGCAGTTCTGCCCATGTGCAGTCCTCATCTGCTCAACTCTCGTTTAATCTTACACAGACACCAAACTTGCACAAAGGCAACTGCCTTTGTTTAGTTCACAATTAAGTCTTCTTTTCTTTTTCTTTTCTACTATAGTTTGTCCAGTAATTATTCCGTTAAGAAGGCACAGTTTGAATACCTGTTGTAGCAACTCTTATTTGTTACAGTACAAAAAAAAAAAAAAGAAGAAGAAAGGACTCGCAATGGTTTAGGCCTATAAATGGAACACTACACTTTAAACTAACCATTATTTAATGACCTTGTAACAAAATAATTTCATGTCTAAAAGTCTATAGCTAGAGATCATCATCATTATTATCAACTTAAAACGTGCAGAGCAAAGTATTCATTGTATATGTCACTCACATCTTGGCTACTTCAATAACGCCTTGCCGACAAGTCAACTCCGAAAGCTTCAACTTTTCAATCTCTCTGTCATCACATGATATGGATATATAAGTATCACCATTCAAATTTCTCAGGACAATAAAATACAATTAAAACGTATTAAAGTCAGAAAAAAATTGACATTAATGCCTTTGTTAAAATGTAAAAGACACATGCTCAAGAATCCTTGTTGTTAGTATAGGCTAGAGCCTGGTAGATTGATTTTGGTTTGGTCTTTGACTATTTGATTCAAGGCTTACGGTTTGGTAGTTCAATTTTTGTTTGATTCAAGGTTTATAGACAGCCTATATTCTCAAATGTTCCTTAAACCAAAAATTTCTTCCAGCCTAGTTCTACCCTGTTTTGTTCACAAGCTTTCAGAGTGACCAAGATAGACCAAATTAAGCCCATATTAATAGGAAGATTTTCACACAAAGAAAAAAAGTTTATAATACTGCAATATCCGTCAGAAAAAAAATTAGAAATCAAACTCTCAACTTACGTCTTAGCAGCCTGCCTGCCTTTTCCAATTGCAGCACCAAAATACCTCTAGATGATATGCACAAGCAAAGATTAATACAAAAAACCAAAGAAAAAACATAATTAAAATGTGCAAGGATAAACACTATTCTCATAGCAATGACAACCAGATACAAAAGTAAACCTACATAAGAAACACCAGAAGGTTCAACCATGTATAATTGCGGCCCATCTCTGTCATAACCACCAAGGATTATCCCACATCCAAAAGGTCTGCAATATGACATTCACAGATAATCAGAAGAGATGAAAAGAACCTTTGAAATGACAACATGAATAGTGAGTTCTCAACAAACCTGAGCCACCAATATAGTGTACACAAATGCACATAACTAGCAACACGTTCAGCAAGTTCCTTAACAGGAATCTGTTCACCATACACACTGCAGGAAGAATCATAAAAATAAGGACAAATACACTAAAAGCACAGAGATCAATCATGTATAATTACGAGCCAATCATGAAATAGCAAATGGTAATCATTCTAAAAAAAGGAAGAGAATATATTTTGTTATAATTATGCACATGCAAACAATTATGATGCAACATTTACAGAACTGGTTCACCAACCAAACTGTCTAGATAACTCGAGGGGATATTAACAAACTCGACCTCTTAATGTCCATTATTAACAGGCGTCAAACAAGAATAAACAAGTCCTGACTCCTGAAAATACAAGTGTATGTAAAATAGATAATAGCCATCAAGTGAGGGACCAGAAATTATTTTCATTTTATAAAGGTGCCAGCAGTTGTAAAGATTACACTGTGCTACGTGTAGCATGCAAGTGGGATTCAAACAAAATATTTTGGGCCTTTCTATTGACTCATTAAACTACCTGCCAAAGTAAGACTGTATATACTCAGAATCGATTAGACCAACTTTAAGTTGATATTTAAATACAAATCCAGACTAACAGACCTGTTCTTTCAAATTATACTACTGTGATGAACTGAAAGAGAAAATGTAAGGATAGCAAGGGAAGGATATATTAACACAAATCCACGAGTGATAGAGAGGGAGAGAGAAAATGTTTAGACGCTCCATAGAACAAAGACCATCTATGTTTTCTTGTTTGTTTAATCCGTGAAATCCAAAGGAAAAGGCAAACCTTTCATAGTTGGTAGCTTCAGACTTGGTCCTAGCAACAATTTGCCTACCATCCGCAGCTAATCCTGCCACTGCCTGTAATTGGTAAATATCACAAAATGCATCAAACACTACTTTTGAAAATCAGTTCTCTGATGGTAAGATTGATTGGATATACTTAAGCCACCAAAATTATCAGACAAATCTCTTACGATGTCAAAAAATCGAGATCTGGCACCAAAATGTTTGAAAATCTGTGTACATCATACATTCATCGAATATCTCAACATATCCGCCAATGAGCTAAGGAATTAAAGATGCATCAAATTATAGTTTGGAATTAGCTATACAAATTCACATGCTGTTTAGAATAACATATCACCAGTTTGACAAAAGCATAATAAGGAAATCTTAAAAGGAAATGCACTAATGATGCAAGATTCAGTCTAGCCCAGTCTTGCAGATTCAAACCAACTTGTGAATTTTCTGTTCCCAATGGCATTTGAAAATAAGCAGCAGTCAATATGCTACTCGTGTTCAAATACAATCCCAATGATGAGCATAGGAGTATATACATTAAGATATGGAGGGTAAGTCAGAGATATTCAGGTGCTAACTCCTGTTTGGTTGAAGAAAAAAAGGGGCTGTAAATTTGTGAAAATAAATCACTCTGAGCACCAGGATTGCTTTAAGTTTAAGAGATAGATATCTCATATTTTTAAGCCACAAGAGAAACGCTTCTTTCTTTTCAAAACGCAGTTAGAGGCCAGAGCAACCAAACTTTCAGATAACCCAACAGCAAACTGAACTATTTTATCGTGTAATAAAAGATTTCAGTAACTTTATATATAAAAATTAAGTATAATATTGATTCAACAGTTACAAGTAGTATTGCTCCTTCCTCACACCCTCCAATTCCTTCATAACTCAGTAGTTAATTCAAATTTCTTATGAAGATTATGGAATCTCCAATTATATATGTCCATGGAACATATAATCGAACATTCAAAAAATCATGACCACAACAAAATCCTGACCTCCTTAATTAGCAGTAAAAGATATGTTAAAAACCAAAAAGTTAACAAATTAACCATAAGTGAGCTCCCTGAGCATTTGGTAGAACTGGGTATTAAACAAAACAGTAAAATTCTATAAAGAATCCAAGTAAATACCATCCCGGAGTGGCGATGGACTGAATGAATCCTTCGATTGGAACCGGGCAGCATCATCTTCGACGCTATGAGCTTTTCCACACCCTGAAATTCAAAATAAATCGATTTAAATAAAGAAAAACCCCTAAGTTTGAATATCCTAGCGTATGAGAGCAAGAATTTCAAAAAATTTATAATATCAAATATTTTTTAAATAAATAATAAATAAGAAAAAGAAAAAACGGTTTACCATAACAACGCCGTCCTTACATTTGATCCCAATAACAGTCCTGCAACACAAAACCTTCCAATTACAAAACCCTTAACCCCAAATCACATGGCGAAAATCCTGCAGATTGAGAATTTGGATTGCCGCGGGGAAGAAAATAGGGTTTGGAGAGGAAAGGTAGGTACCCGGAGTTGTCGACGGCTTTGGCGGCGTACTCGATCTGGAAGACGCGGCCGTCGGGGGAGAATGTGGTGACGGAGAGATCGTAACCTGTTCCGATGCTGCTCATCTTCTTCTTCTTTTATTTTTCTGCTGTTTATTGTTGTTTGTTGAGTTCTCAACTGAGAAACAAACAGCTACAAAATAAAGAGACACTGGCTTCCCTCTCAAGAAATAGTAAATAAATAAAACACTCTACACTTTTGCTATTTGCAATAATGCAAACCAGAACAAATCTAAACAAAAAAAAAGTATAGAAAATCGTAGGGCCGGGCTTTATACGGCTCCTTTTTAAAATGAACAGTGATTGGGCCGTACATATTAGGTTTAGGTCAGCCCATGTATGCACACTACCCTCATTTAGGCTTCGTTTAGCAGCTCGAACTGTACTGACTATTTCAGTTAAATAGTAATAATTATTGCATCTACTCAATAAATTAGTCAGGCGATTGGTGCAGTGTCGGACTAATGACTGGTTTGTTGAAGTAGAAAAGTTCATTTTTTTTGGTCTTGCGTAAATTGCAGATTTGAATCTGAGGAAGAGGAGGGGAACAACAACAATTCCAATACTCCCTTCAATCACTGCTGCTAGATTCCATCATTTCTAACCCATTTTGTTAAGACTCTGCATTATCAGGCCGTGTTGGTCCCTCTTCTTTTGTGATGTTTTGTCTTTTCCTTGTAAATGTTGGTTTCATCCAACGGTAAGACAAGTAGTGATGTGTTCCAATCGTGATCATTCACTTATCTAGGGTTGTTTATAAGCTCCATTTCACCTTTTGGGAAAGGTATGAAATGAAATTATGATGTTTTAGTTTATTCTTCCATTTTCCTTTCCTTTTTGCACTGTTCTATTTCCTCTGGGTTCTATCAATTGGTATCATCGACAAGTTGTTGTCATCCATGGGCAAGAGCAAGGCTTCTGTGGCTGTGGCCGTGGTCGACGTCACCGATGCCGACCTAGAATTGAAGTATCAACAACACCAAATACTCGAGCAACTTAATGGGTTCCACGACTCAGTGTCGTTGTTAGCTACTCGCCAAGAATCTTTCCAGTCCAACCTGATGGACATCCAAGCCTCCTTGGCTAACATCAGCCTCGTTCAACAACATTTGATGCCGGAGATCTATGCCTCCAAGCAACCACCACCAACTACTACCCCTATTCCCCAAAGCCCCCAGATTCCGATCAGGTCACTCTAAATCCCTTTAGGATCGTTATCTACCCCGCTGTCCAAACCCACTCCACCTTCCCACTCCCCTTCCGATGTTCCTCCCCCAACTTGGGGCACCCACTACTCATGTTCCCCCTCTATTCCTTACTCTCTTCCTCCCTCCACCACCCTCTGCACTCACCTCTTGTCCTTCTTGTTTAACCCTCCCCCACAACCCCCATTCTTTGCTGCCCCACCACCCTTCTTCCATGGCCCTAAACACATGAAGATCGAACTTACTTAATTTTTCAGGGATGATCCATACAGTTGGTTGGCTCTCACGGATGAGTACATGGATTATCTCTGCGACAACACTGCCCAGCTGGTCATCATTGTAGGGCTCCATTTCACATGTGATGTGGCCCTGTGGTTCAAGTGGTACAAGCTCCATATTGGGTCGGGTCTCTGGGCCACATTTACAGACTCTCTTCTCCAAAGGTTTGGGCCAAGTGACCAATTGGACTTCAACATGTCCTTCTCACATGTCTCCCAAAAAGGCCCACTGGACGACTACATTAACGATTTTATTCGTTTATCTTGTCGGGCCCAAGGTTGGTCGAATTCACAACTTTTAGGAGTCTTCATTGGTGAGCTTAAATCTGAACTTCAAGACGATATTTTGGCCCAAGCCCCTCGTTCTTTGTCATGGGCCATAAAACTTACCCGTATCTATGATAATAACAACCAACGACGTCGTGGCCCATTATGCCCCTTTCACCCACAGCATTTCCTCACAACATTGGCATCCCCATTGTCATTTCCACCCCCACCTTCCAAACCAACATCTTCTGCCTCGGCTAGACCACCCCTACGTCTATCCCCCGCTGAGGTTCGTGAACGCTGTTCATGTGGGCAATGTCTCTACTGCCCGGAGAAGTACTTCCTTGGCCATACATGTGCAACACCACACTTGCTCCTCTTAGATGCAAGAAATGTGTCTGAGGCCTCTTCCAAGTCCCCTAACGAGGCTCTTCCGCTGGCTCCTGATGAGACTTCACTGGAGGATCCCACCTTCATCACTCTCAACGTACTGGTTTCTCCCAAGCACATTCGTGGTTGAGTGATGCGCCTAGTCGGTCACATTAGGAATTTGGCCATTCGAGTTTCTGTCGACTCCAAGGCTGATCTCAATTTCCTCAACCCTTCAATCACTCGCAGCCTTGGCCTTCACATCAATAACTCTCTCACGGAACCCGTCACGGTTGCTAATGGTCGCATTTATTACACCAAGGGAATAGCTCATAATTTTTTGATCCAATTGCAGGACTATGTCTTTTTTTTTCTTCTGATATTCGGCTTTTATCTGTGGTGGGGTGCGACTTAGTCCTTGGCGTAGAGTGGTTGGAAACCTTGGGGGACATTGGTTGGCACTTCAAAAATAAAATAATGGAGTTCCAGATCAACGGTCACAATTATTGTTTAGTACGTTTGCGCTCCACAAAGGATCTACCTCTTATGCCTTCGCCCTCCTCTGCCTCTTCCCTAGTGGGCCTGAGTTCTTTGCTAGCCTCACTGATGCACACTTCTCAGGCTCTCGAGGGCATCCATCCTACTCCACCTTTATTCGAGCCCTTGCTGCACTCCTACTTGGACCTTTTCGAGCCTCCCGCGGGGTTCATTCCCACTCAGCCAATGGACCACCGCATTACCTTATTGCCCAGCACTCACCCCTTAAATGTGCATCCGTATCGATATGCACATGCTTAGAAAACGAAGATTGAACGTCAGGTGGAAGACATGATCACTACCGACGTTATTCGCCCCAGTTCAAGTCCATTTTCCTTCCTTGCTCTTTTGGTACACAAGTCTGATGGTACTTGGAGATTTTGTGTAGACTACCTCAGCCTTACAGTCAAATTTCCCTTTCCCATTCCGGTAATTGACGAACTACTAGACGAATTCAGGGGTGCTACAATTTTCTCCAAATTGGACCTTCATTCCGACTTTCACCAAATACGCATATATGAGCCCGACATTCCTAAAACAGCATTTCGAACACATGACGGTCATTTCAAATTTTTGGTGACGCCCTACGGGCTCTGCAACGCCCCTTCTACTTTTCAGGCCTTAATGAAATCTGTCTTCAAGCCTTTTCTTAGGAAGTTCGTCTTGGTCTTCTTCAACGACATCCTCGTCTTTAGTCCGAACTTGCAAACCCACTTCACTTATTTGGCCTTAGTGTTTGAGATCTTGCGTGCTCACAACCGGATACACAAGGCTTCGAAATGCTCTTTAGCCAAACCACTATCGCACATCTTGGGCACATTATCTCGGCCGACGGCGTGGCGATCGACTAGCAAAAGGTGCACTGCATTACAGAATGGCCACACCCTCGCATATTAAAAGGATTAAGGGGATTTTTGGGCCTTTAAGAATACTACTGCAAATTTGTCCGTGTTTTCAGGGTGATTGCTCATCCTTTAACTGAGCTCTTGAAGAAGGATAACTTTAAATGGTCCCTAACAGCAGACCTTGTCTTCTCAGCCCTCAAGCAAGCGTTGGCTTCCACCCCGGTGTTGGCCCTCCCTAACTTCACCATGCCTTTTACTATTGAATATGACGTGTCTGACGTGGGCATTGGAGCTGGCCTACCCCAAAATCAATGTCTCATTGCCTTCCTCAGTAAGTCTTTGGCGGAGAAACATAAAGCTTTATCCGTTTATGATAAGGAGATGATGGTTATTGTGTTCACCGTTCAAAAGTGGTGCCACTACTTACTCGAGCACCCTTTCAAAATTCTCACAGATCACCAAACTTTGAAATACTTCATCAACCAGCGAATCACTACTCTCACTCAACAGAAATGGCTACTTAAATTGTTGGGCTACAACTACACCCTTGAATACCGCTCGGGTTATTCGAACATTGCGGCTGATGCCCTATCTTAGCAACATGAATGACTGGCCTTTATGGGTCTTTCTCAACCTCTCTTTAACAGTATCTCGGACATTTAAGCAGAGTATACCCAGAATTCCGAAGCCTCAGCTATCATCCATGCCTTACAAAATTCCTAGCTGACACGCGCCCACTTTTCCCTCCGAGGTGACCTTCTTTATTACCGAGATGGAATTTTTTTGGTGGCCTCATCTCCTTGGCGCCATCGTATTCTCCAAGAATTCCACTCTTCACCCACTGCGGGCCACTCTGGATTCCTTCGAACCTACAAGCGAGTCCGTCGTAATTTCAATTGGCCTGGGCTAAAGAAGATGGTTAAATCATTTGTCTCTGATTGTGATACCTGCCCTCTCAAATCTGGACCGACATTGTTATGGATTTTATCGAATGTCTCCCTGCTACCCACGGACGCAATGCCATATATTGGTGGTCGTCGATCGCCTCTCCAAGTATGCCCACTTTATTGCTATCAAGCACCCATATTCGCCAGCAAAGGTGGCTGACCTCTTCCTTCGTGAGGTGTTTCGCCCTAAAAAATCGTTAGTAACCGTGACCCCATTTTCATGAGCCATTTCTGGGAATCTTTCTTCAAGCTTCATGGCTCTCAACTATGCCGCAGCTCGGCTTACCACCCCCAATCAGATTGTCAGACAGAGGCCTTGAACCGCACCCTAGAACACTACCTGCGCAGCTTCATGGGTGACAAACCAAGCTCTTGGGTCGACTGGCTACCGTGGGCGGAATGGTGGTACAACACCACCTTTCATTCAGCCACACAGATGACTTACTTCAAAGAAGTCTATAAATAACCACCACCATGTGTATCCTCATACCTGCTTAGGTCTTCACATGTTCACCATGTGGACACAACCCTTCGTGATTGAGATGCACTACTCTGCCTCCTACGTGAAAACTTGCAGCATGTTCAAGACCGCATACGCCACTACGCCAACACTTACCCTTCTGAGCGTGAGTTCAAGGTAGGAGGTTGGGTATTCCTCCGCCTACAACCTTATCGCCAATCCTTAGTCCATCACAACAACTGCCCTAAGTTGGCACCGAGATTCTACGATCTTTACAAGATCTTTGCCCGCATAGGGAAAGTTGCTTACACATTGGACCTACCCCCGGATTCCTGTATACACCCAACTTTCCATGTCTCTCTACTCAAGCCTAAGCTGGGCCCTCATGTGGTTGCCTCCTCTAAGCTTCCTCCCAAGTCCGACAAGGGGATGGTATCCTAGACTCCATAAATGATTCTGCAAAGTGGCATGTTCAAGCGTGGGAACCGTGCCATCACACGCTGGCTGATCTAATATGTGGGCTTACCAGAACACGAATCGACTTGGGAAGATACCGACATCATTCTCAAGCATTTTCCAGATTTCTAAGCTTGAGGATAAGTTTTTCCTTAAGGGACAGGATTGTTAGGACTCTGCATTATCGGGCTATGTTGGTCATCTTCTTTTGTGATGTTTTGTCTTTTCCTTGTAAATGTTGGTTTCATCCAACAGTGGGACAAGTAATGATATGTTCCAATCGTGAGCATTCACTAATCTAGGGTTGTTTATAAGCTCCCGTTCACCTTTTGGGAAA
>JADOBS010300565.1:0-10862 GCA_015708375.1 Cydonia oblonga | reverse complement strand
TTGATAAATAGTGTGGTCTATACAAATATACAAATATTTTGATATAGGTACAAAAATAGTTGTAATAATTAAACTATGTTTATTCTTACAGATGGACGGAGCCAAGAAACCAAGAATGAAGACTTTAAAGAGTCCAGATAAGTAAAAGAATAAAAGACCTCTAACATCTTATGTGCAATACAGATGTAATGTTTTTAGGTTTGCAAATTTAATGCAATTGTACAAGCCAATGCTTCAACAACGCCATGATGTTTGCAATCATTTGGGTAAGACACCATTTTGGAGTCTGATCAAGTTCTACAAGGATGATGAAATCGTTGCAACGGAAAGAAAAAAGAAATCTGATATGGATCTGATCAAGATTATACAATGCTATGACTCTAAGCAACAAAAGTTCAAATTTGGAAATCATGAGCCAAGAGGAATATCAAGTGAAGATGTTGCTCAAATCTTTGGATTGAACAACGAAGGAGTTGAACTACTAAACACAGACAAATCCACAAAGAACATGAAGGACAACTTTGTCAAAACATATTTTGTGAACCAAAAAATAGTGAAAAAAATGACATTCTTGAAGCGTACCAAAAATCAATCTAAGACGAAACTCCTGAAGGGGCAAAAGTTATTGCTTCAATCATATGTGTGCATCTCCTATAACCCCTCTTATTTGCAACCTCCGGAACATACATCACATGTAGCTTCATAACAATTTGTAGGGTATTGGACCAAATCAGCAAATACAACTGGACAAAAGGAGTGAGGGACTACTTGTTCAAGATGATTAAAAAATCAAAGAAAAAGAGGAAAAATGGAGAAGAATCAGCAACAACAAGCGGATGCACTGCCCTTATTTTGGTAACAAATAAGAACTATATTTTAAAAACATGAATTCTATCTTATAAATTACACAAAAAAGTAATTCAAAGTTCTTATTTCATGCAGTATTGGATTTGTCTTCACACCAATATGGTGGAGACAATAAGTGGATGAGAAAACATGGTTCCTGCCACTGGAAGATGGACATAACCAACATCCACAAAGCAATAAGAGATATTCTAGTTGAACAAATTGAGGTAAGGACCAATAATAAAAGTATTTCAATCTACATTTGAATAAACAATATATTTTTGCATAATTACATGAACTAGTGTGATTCTCCTTTAATAATTTGTACATTCAGTAAATAGTTTGCGTTTTTTAAGTTTAATAAACAGTGTTTACGAAACAATGACATTATTATGTAATTTAACAATTATTTACTATGTGACTGTGCAGATTGGTGGTGGTATTCCTTATGCTAAACCAAATGAGCAGATTCCTGCTGCTATACCTTCTGAAGAACCAACGAAGGAGCATTCCAACATAAACCAAGAAAAAGATAATGTCATTCCTTCTCCTGAACAAAGAAACGAGTCTCCCAAGAAAAAAGAAAAGAAGACAACAAGAAGGAAAAGGAAGAGAACTGAAAATCACAGTATCACCATCAATGAAGCTCAGTTACAGTTTGATCAACTATACAAAGAAGAATTGACGAAACATGAAACCTTTTATGCATGCATAATAAGCAATAAACAAACGAAGAAAATCAGTCCTAGAAATAAATCATTTCTTCGATCGGGGTTCTCTACTTTAATCCCTGACTGCCATAGAGTTCTTGGTCATTGAATTCTTGATTCAATACATGTCATACGTTGTAGCATAATAACCTTTGTAGCCCAAAAATGGGCAGGTATGGCCGCCAAACCACCTCCCTTGTCCTGTATTTCAACTTCCATTTCTTCTTGTCCTTGTTCTGCTACCTTTCTCTTCCTACGATCTTCTCTCAACTCTCCTCAAACCAGAAAACCGCCATGATCCATCTCTCCGACAACCTCAACACTCCCACCAGAGTTGTTCCATGGGACGCCAACAAAGAACCAAACCCATGTTTGTGGACGGGAGTTCGTTGCAATCCCCTGACCAATTCATCCGTCATCCAGATTTCACTGGCCGACTATTCTCTATCTTCCTCGGACTTTCTGCCACTCGCTTGCCGAATTCAGTCTCTGCAGATTCTCAATGTGTCTGGCAACCAAAACATCGAGCGACAAAAGTACCATCAATGAATAACATCGGGCGACATAATATGAAATATTTTATCCATACATCATAAGCAATAAACAAACGAAGAAATCTATTGCTCTTTGATACAACTTCAAGCTCAAAAACAGATTCAGGATTGCTTGAACAAGCATATTCAACATACCAAGGCAAGAACTTGTAAGCATCAACATCATCACCATTTGGCTCAAAAACTACCCTTTGTTTGCCAAAGTATGCAGTAGAATAATCAATATTTAATCCATAAAACTGTTTTAAGTTTGAAATGATCTCTTTCGGTTTAATAAGAGGATTTGACTGAACTTTATCCTTGATGAGAGAAGCAACAAACTACTGTTCATCAACTTTGTTTTTCTTCTTTCGAATCATACCCTTGCATGTATGCACATTATGCAACTTCCGAATAACAAAAAAGTCATTAATATCACACTTGGATGCATACACACGCCAAAAACAACAATCAGATTCCTTCCTAGAACACTCCGCATTAATGCGATTCTTCTCATTCTTCAAATACTTCAAATCAAAACCACATTCAACAGAAAACTTCTTCAACTTATCTCGAAAATCAAAGCAACCTCCCCTAAAAACTTGCCCCTCAGATTCTATGTAACTATCCCATTCACATGACATATAATTGTACACCATGAGAACCATACTTCCCTAAATGATCATTTTCACTAACAACAACCATAGAGTCTGATGTACGGCAAGAAGAAGATATGCTTTCCGTAGGTAATTCAACCATAGAGCCATCACATTTATCCATAACCAATATTTCTACAATGGATTTCCCAACAACATCAAGAACCATGAACATATTTATAACATCGGCATCACAATCTAACAGGCAAATAGGATCTTCATTCAAAGCATATCGCAACTCAAAACAACCAATTTTCAAACCCTTAAACCTATAACAAAGATCAATGCAAATCTGATTGAGCGTAGAAGTTGATGAAATAGAACTAACAACGGATAAACCACATATGTAAACCGAGTTAGTTTACCATTCTCCATCACTATTGGACAAAAACAAAAAAAAAACAAAACAATTCAAATCAATACACAATCTTTTATACACATAACAATAAACAACAACAAAATATAAAAACAACAACTGTTTATTAATCTGTTGCAAATCTAAATTCCAATCTTTGTAAAACAAATCAGTACCTATTAGTTAAACAATATGCATATAAAGTGAACAAAAAAAACACTATTTATAAAACACAACAATCACAAAAACAAAAAGTAAACTGAAATATCCACACTTTCGTAAAAAAATAACACTATTTTTGAAAAATGTTAAAAACATCAAATGTGATGAACACCTATTAGTTAAAACAATATACATGTAAAGTGAACAAAAATAACACTATTTATAAAACACAATCATAAAAACAAAAAGTAAACTGAAATATCCACTGTTTCATAAAAAAGAACACTATTTCTGAAAAATGTTAACAACATCAAATGCGATGAACACAAATTAATACATACAATATAAACAAAACAAAAAAAAATAAAAAACAAAACAAATTAAAACTTACCTGAGATTCTTCGAATTAAGAAACTCCTAATTGAAATTTTCAAACAAAAATATATAAGTCAAATAAAAAGCTAAGCATATTACATGAAAAAAAAACAACAACAACAACAAAATCGAATTCAAAACTTTCAAAAATAATGTTGATTACCTCCAAACGAAAATCTAACCAAATATGAAACACGATCACTCCAGTGAAAATATTCAAGCACAACGAACAACACCGATGACAAGGATTCGATAGAATATCAAAATATGCAACCATTGCGAATCTGTTCTGAAACAAAAGTTTATTTCAGAAAAATTCCCTAACAGCGACGAAGAACAACAACGATCATGAATTCAAAATGCGCTCTCAACATTCGTCGGCAAGCATTACTCAAACCACTCAACCAGATTCGGAAAAATTTGAATAACTCTCTGCAACTGTTCTGCAAAAATTAAAATTCAGTTAGTCTATAGGTCGGCTAACTCCAAACTAACGAATCTAACAGAATAGTTAAGTTAGGTTAACCAAATCCGTTAGGGGTAAAGTTGACAAATCATCATGTTATTTTGTTTGGGCTATTTTATTTGGGCTATTTTATTTGGGCTATTTTATTTGGGCTGATATAAAAATGGGCTTTGTACTAACCATTAAATAAACTTTCAATGTAGTTTTTGGTTAAAAGTTAATGTTTTCAAGCCCTTTTGGTTAGTTGTTTTTTTTTTAATACAACGGCATATTTACATCAAGTAGTAGGGTGCAGTAATTCGATATTAAACGCGTTATTTATGATATTCGAACATAGGGTCTATCACTTACACATAAAAAGAAATACCGTTAAACTATAGTATTAAGTGGCGGTTGGTACCTGTAATTAAAATGTGGTTTGTGTTGGTACTTCTCGACTCAGGTTGATAGCAGTTCGACTTGTTAAAGACTGAGTTGGGTTTGTGACAAACCGTTGTCCAACTTTATACATAAATAAAGTTAAACTTTGGTTTTTTGTCATAATATGATATAGTGATACTCCCACTTATAACTGAGATGACTTAAGTTTTGACTCTCGCAGAGTTCAATATCAATTTACTATGATTGGCCATCATGAGGCTTAGCCTAAATTTGCAAGCCCATAGTATATATGTCGTTGTATTAGATAATATCAAGAGTGCGTATACGGATGGAAGGGGATACATATTGAAGGAAGTATTTGACATCTGTCTTGGATTCAATTTTTTATTTTAAAACTAGTCAGTGACTCAGGATGCAATTTGGGTCAAGTAGATAAAACGATGAACTGTTTGGCTCTGATTTTGCACCATCAATGAATTGTTTGGACTTGATTTTGCACCATTGGTCCTCGTAATTTTGGGCATTTTGGTGAAAGTTTGGGCTGCTTGGAGATGAAGGCAAATCAAGTAGCCAGGAATGCAGACAAATAAAGAGAAACGAATGCCCCCATGGATTAGTGGGTTGTACTACGGTCTAGTAATATTTATTTTCACCTTTAGCAGTATTCCTCTATTTGCACTAGGTGTGACGGATACGGCCACGCAATGTCACATTCGTAATTGAATATTGGCGGGCAAAGAGAACTGGATGATATTTCATTAATCCAAGGTGAGGTATTATAAAATAAAAATTTTGAATTAGGTCAATAATATACATGTGTTACAACATGAGTGAATGAACAACACATGACGGTACATTCGACGCTCAATAACTTCCCCTTAAAATGAAGTTGGACAAGTATAAACTTGAACTGCAACCAATAAAATTAAGACATGGTAAATTAATATACAACAAATATAGATACCTAACTTGTTCTGGTAGGAAATTCTCCGACCTGCATTTGCCCAACTTCTAATTCAGGTTATGAATTATACCGTCGATGCTTAACTTATAAAACACAATCCAAAGTGGTTGTTGGATTTGAGTTGGTTGCCACCAACCAAATGCAAAGTGCGTATGTTTTCACTTCAATTACATGAATGTGGGAGGCCCGGATTCAATGATCCAAGCTAGTGAGTCTGCTTGACTATGATCACGGGTAAAGTGAAATCTTCCATAGCCTCTCTTGGCTTGGAAGGGGTTGGATAACTGTGGTTTACCATCAATTGTCCATCTTTTTGTAAAAGAAAAAAAGAATCATTCTTGAAAGAAAGCTTTAGTTAGTGACTTTTCAGTATTTACACACAACAAAAAGGCGAAGGAAAAAAAACAATGAAATGACCTCCTAATACAAATGATAGAGTTAAAAGTAGGGGTGTGCTATCCACACATCCTATTTTACTTCTCACATAACCCTTGATAATATTTGTCCGTTGATATTTTTCAATTCATCCGATCCGACGGCCGAAAATTAAAAAGGTATGAGAAGTAAAATGGGGTGTGTGGATATCACATCCCTAAAAGTATTTCCAGTCTCCAAAATTTTTGAATAGGCCAAATTAGATAAATGATCTCTGTGGTCATAAGTTATTCGGAAGATAACCTATGTGCTAAAAAAACTCGGATTTAAACCCCTGTGGTATACTCCGTTAGCAAATTTAGTCAAAAAATATTTTTTTCCTTAACTATCTGTTAATACATGGATAAAATTATACTTTGACATGAGCATTCTTCCTGCAGGATCGGATAGACACCGCCCGCGGTGGTCTTTACTCATCAAAATCCAACCGGAATGGTTTTGGTGTCAATTGGCGACAATTTCAGAGCTCTAGGATTGATTTCTAGGGATACAGGGATTAAATAATCCGGCTGGGTTGGGTTTCGGATCCGGGCCTTGTGGCGGAGGAGGAGGGATTGGTTTATGCGTGCCATTCCGATGTCTGAGAAACCTGGCTTGAAGCAGGTTCTGAAGGCCTCGGTAGCTGAGGCGGAGGGAGATCAACCGATTCGAGGCAGTCTAATTGCGAATGGGTTGGCCAAGGATTCGAATGCAATTCGAGACGACGTCGCCGAGCCAATGAATCAGGTGATCGGAGAATTCTGAATTGCAATTTGCTGAACGGTGCCGGTTCATTTTGATCGGGTAGTAAAGCTTTGTTTACCGGTTTTAATTGCAGGAATTAGGGTCAGCGTGGCCGGTGGCGGAAGATAAAGGCAAAGTGACGGAGGATTCGGGGAAGGAGGAGTTTGTGGATTGCTCGGAGGATTACGCAATGGATGAGTTGGATCGCCTGCTGCTTTTGCCGGATACTACTGTTGACTGTAATTTTCCCACGTCAAAGTACAATTTTACCCATGTATTAACGGATAGTTAACAAAAAAATTACTTTTGAACTAAATTTGCTAATGGAGTACACCACAGAAGTTTATATCCGAGTTTTTTTAGCACATTGACTATCTTTCGAATACCTTATGACCACAGGGATCACGTATCTGATTTGGCCTTTTGAATACTATCCTAAGATAATAACTAAGAATAGCTCAAATTTCAGTTGGAAAATTTACAAATTTAGCTCCCCCGAAGAACCCCCGCCCCATAAACTATATACACAAAATACATATTTTCAAAAAAAAGAAAATGGATCTAGATACAAGGATCTCCAAATTTCTCCTCCACGAGAAACAAAATAGCAACACAAGGAAGAATGGGGAAAACTCAGCGCACTTGGGAGCTTAGAACGTAAAGCACTTGAGTGTTTAATATTAATGATATCATCGTAGAAAAATAGGGTCTTACGTTAGAGACTGTACACCTTTTTCTGTATGAAGCATGCAGCTTTTATGAATCAGATCTTGTCAACCTCGGCTGGCAAGTTTAGATCAAAACCACCTCCAAGACCCTCCTTCCTAGCACGCTTCCGAGAGGAGCATCCACTCTCATCTGAACTTCCAAAACCTGAAGGTTGTTCCAGTTCTGTCGATCCTCCTACATTAGAAGTGTATCAGTAAAATCTTACACATGTTAGCCTGAATTTTCTGTTTTGCATCCATCATGTTCTATACAAGAGACGATACTATGAAACTTTTCTCTAAACTGAACATGAAAGAAAAGAACCATTGATGGTTTGCACCCCCAACAAATTTCTTTATTACACTGCTTTTCTTCATTAAAAAAATTAATGATGACTGCTGCAGACCAAGGTTTTAGAAGTACAGTCTATCCAATTGAAAATTACAAAATCACAATGCCAAGACCATCTGATGTGATGCTAGTAGGAAAAGCTACTGATAAAAGACAGGAAATATGTGATAACCGCTACCCACTGTAAAAAAAAGGTCCAAGTTTCTCATCTTTCTAAGGGGATTCCAATCAGATGTAAGTTTTCACTAATCTATACAACTACAAGAAAGGTGAAAGAAGCTGACCACAGAAGAAGCAAAAGAACTGATCATAAAGCTAACATATAACCATTGCAAATAAGGGATGACTATTATATTTGAGCGATAGCTAGATATACCAAAACATTATCGGCTGATGAAGATACATGCTCATGTTGTATTGTGAACTATAAATAAGAAGAGGCATAATCCAATATACAATCTAAGATTGTTTAATGATCATAATAACTATAATAAAGTTTCAGCATGCAATTGAGCTCCTGAGTATACCGTAATAGTGACACATGAAAAGTTGACAGGTTCTACTAGCTCACTAAAGCTTAAATGGTATACAACCGGGTTTTTTTCTTTACAAATACCATAGTTTAATTCTTTTTTGTTAATTAGGACATCGAGGGAGGCAGAAGAATTCATGGAATCTACTTTACCACTTGTACCACAATGAAATGCTGGACCTTTATCAGCATTATTGGCATTATTGACCCAACTAACAGGAAGTTCGGATGCCTTCTCAATGCCCTTCGACTTGTAAGGAGCTATGTTGTGGATACCAAGTTGTAGAGAGCCCAATAAATCAGTCTCAATACAGTCATACCTGAATACAGTTTAGAAAACACGTGTTAATGAGCATCACATATATGCACAAACACATTCATAACTGCGTGTTGTAGAGAGTTATGTTGAGATATTTTCAGACACTAACATTTTCTGACAGAGGGTATCCGTGATTGCTGAGAGATTGATTACTTGCATCCTTACATCCATAACTTCATTCTCATTATATTGATCAAAAGGTGACTCCAAAAACTTGGATAATTTCTCAACATTTTCCTCAAGTTGCTGCTGCTGGTCCTCAAACAAATTTTGCTTTATTTCCCTTTCCTCCTCTGTCATCTCATCCTTAAACAGCTCTTCTCCAAACATATAAAAAGCAAATGGGTACGAATATGAAAGAACCCTCCTTGATCTGAAAAGTCTGGAGAGTCCATTGTTTACCCAGCTGAAATCTCTGAGATTCGAGTCCTTCTCCTCTGAAATTGACACCTTCTTTTGTATACTCTCCTTCAAGTTACTTTCAAGCTTAAAGGAATCAGTATGAGCTTTGTAACGGTTATGATAGTGCATATACCGGTAAAGATCCCGCTTTGCCCGCTCAGCATTTTTTTCTTTGTCTTCTTTGTACCGACCACAGCTATGACCTGCAATACTTGACCATGTATGGTCTCGACCAGTCGCTCCACCACACAGCCAACTGGCATCAAGAGTAAAGAAAGTAGAAGTCAGTTTCAACCCTCCAAAAGCAGTCAATGGATATCAAACCCATAATGGAAATCTTTGCTCATTTTTGACGTTTGTCAAGCCAGAATTAGGAAAGGTTTGCATCAAGTTACAAAGAATGTTAAAAGTACAAGAAAACAAGATAATACAAATACATCAACCGAAGGGAGCAAGATGAAGGGGAAAAAAAGAACCCTCACCAAAATGCTTGTCCACAGATACAGCTCACAAGGTTGCAGCCACCATTCTTCTCCACAGGTTTGTGACATTTGGGACAAGGTTTTGTATGAACTGTGATCCAGTTAACTGTCTCTGATTCATCACGGCACTTCTTGGCCCAAAGCTCCCACATTAAACATGAACAAGGTGAATGAGCTTGTAATAAACAACTGAAACAAAATTGCAAACCACAAGAACATTCTATCTCACAAAACTGATCATCCTCCACGCGTATTGCATTCCCACAATGAGGAGTGCTCGGGCACCACTTAACCCTTTTATTGTCCTCAATATATGACTCAAGAAGAAAACGGTCAAATTTTTCAGCAAGCTGGGGATGCCTCTTACTGACTAGATTTCTGACAACAGCTTCATCACAAATGGCATTGCATTTGTGAGCCATGCACCTAATGCGCTTACTTTGACCCTCATTTATCTTTACAACGAAATGCTCTGTCCAGCCTAAATAAGATACAGAATGTTAAATTTATGTCAGTAGCTACATGATAGAAAATAAAGCACGTGGCAAAAAAGACCTTATATGTATGCACATGTTACATACTACATATGTATAATACACGTTATAGAATAAATAAATAAAAAAAAAAGCCATTTGATGAACGGCATACTAATAATTGTACAAATCCACTAAAAGAATAAACGCGATAACATTCAGAAATGCAAAAAAAAGTGTAGAGTACTTACAACTGTTGCAAAAGCAATGTCCACAATCCATTTTTGTCGTCTCATTACTAGGTACATCTTCTATACAAATAGCACACATTACTGGAGAATTGGGGGGCGATGGGTCAAGATCTTGATGATCAACAACAGTTACACCTGCTTCAGCAAACAACCAAGATTTTCCCTTCTCTACATACACCGCAAAAAGCTTCTCAACATCCCAGCGATGATGAATAAGTAAAGTCCTGGCATGGTGCTCCCTAAGGAATAGCAAGTCCATCACCCTGCGCAAATCCTCCTTCTGCAGAAAACACAGCCGAATTGAAACATTAATCTTAGACAGTGACGACAAATTAGCGAGGATTTAAAGCAGGGCAGTAAGGACTATTCTTTCCCTACCTGTGCAGTCAAAAGAGATTCTTTGGTGATCACCTGCAACCGTACACAAAAACCATCAAATTCCCAAATAAGTAAACAGAGCTAAAACTTATTTGAAAGAAAGACCCAACAACAAAAATCATATGAAATATCGAAAAGAATACCAAAATTGTTAAGAAAGCGAAAAGTAACCCAAATTCCAATACACCCCACAACAAAAAAGTTAAGTCTTTCCAAATTGATACAAACAACATACATATATTAGCACGATGCACCGAACAAAACAAGCAAAAAAAAAAAAAAAAACCACACAGATTACAGTTATACCATGAAACCCCATTAAATTAGGAATAAAAATCGAAATTAAACACCTATTAATTG
>JADOBS010300564.1:0-10862 GCA_015708375.1 Cydonia oblonga | reverse complement strand
TGTCAACACGTGTCGCGCTGTGATTGGCCTCCTGGTTGGAGGGAGATTCTTGTGGATCCTTGACGGTATAATGTTGACCGGTGCTCAGTAGTTTCGGGATTGGTCAAGTATGGTACAAACAAAATGTGATATGCAAAATGAAAGAGTTTTTGTTTTCAAAGTTGTGAAGCCTTTCTCAAAAGTTTAAACCTTATCAATGGAACTCAAAGCTTGCATGTTATTCCTTTTACAAAATCCTCAATTGAAAAAAACACAGAATACCCAAAAATACGAAATTCATGTGCTTGCCTTTGTGTGGTTTTCTTGTGGCTGCCAGAGTCGAGTTGAATGAAGTGAAAGGAGGAGGATGCGAGAGAGATGCAGATTAAGGAGACGGTGCAGAAGTAAGTCTGGACTAGAGAGATCAAAGAGAATGAGAGAGAAGAGAAGGATAACCCCTAACTTAATGCACAATGGACAATTGAGATTAAATCTCAGCCAATCTAATGGTCACCAATATTTTAAATTAAATTTAATATATATATATATAATTATTATAGTTTTTACGAGTATAAAATTGTTAAAGTAATATATATAATTATTATAATATTTTTTTAGGATTATAAAGTTATAAAATTAATATTTTGTTTATCGTGTATCGTGTATCGTGTTACCCACGTGTATACCCGAACCAACCCGTTATCTTAATATGTGCTTATCAGGTTACCTGATAACAACCCAATTCATTATCGTGTCAATCTGAACATCTGTTAATTTCATATCGTATCGTGTTGTGTCGTGTCGAGTTATCGGATCGTGTCAGGAATTGTCAGGTCTAGTTGCAATCATATTTAAAATATGAATGTGATTGTGTAAATCCTAGTGTATCTAGGGATATCTTTGAATATTCCCTTTAGTAGTTAATATCTTATTAGAGTTGTAATTCTAAAAGGGTAAGTATTTAACATATCATACTACTATAAATAAAGACAGAACGGGGTGATGTAACACACACCTTACAATTAAATCTCTTTCTACTCTCTCTTATTGCCGCCCACCTCCCCTTTCTATTCCTTTAAAATAATTCAGTCAAATAGGTCTACAACATACTGTCAATTGTAATGAAGAAAAGAAAGTAGTTTTTAAAGAGGAAAGTAGCTTTGAAAAGATTAAAAAAAAGGATACGAAAAAAGGTGTGATTCGTGTATTGGAAAAAGATTCTCGTCGGATTTTTTTTTTTAGAATCCTAGGAATCTCGTGATCGTGATCCTTCAGAAATTATTTTAAAATTTTAAAGTTTAAAATTAAATATAAATATTACCTAATGAAAACTGATCGCACGATATACAATGAATAACTACGATTAAGGAATCTCTAAAGATGTCTTAAAAAAGAACCCGGTGAGGAAAAGCAGGATCCTTTTCCTCATGTATTGGGTATTTCTTTATGGATTTGTAGTGGCCTGGTGGTCATAGAATCACTAACCCCAATTTTTTCTTTTCTTTTTTTTTTTCCAGGTCAAAGTCGTCTTGCCCAGTTCCGACGCTAGAAATTGTGAATCTGCGCCACCACGCACCGAACCCACCCACCTAACTAGTTACTAGTCTCAACAAGAAGAGATTTTTCAAGTGTGATCGGTACACGAAATAGGTCATCACGTGTCATTATATAAATTGTTACGAGTTACCGTTAGGCCTGCTCGCATAAGGAGGGCTAAAATAGGAAAATCACTCACCCCTATCCCACGAAAGTGGTGTGTCGGTGCAGGATAGTATTTAAGTATGCGAGCGAGAGAGAACCAAAGTAAAAGGTAAAGAAAACCAAGTAGCGAATCAATCCACCGGATTTCCATTTCCATTTTCATTTGGTGTTTATGTTTTGAAGAACCGATCGTCTTCGTTCGTCAGTAATCGTTAGATCTCCATTTTTTCGAGAGCGCCAATGCGTGGGGATGCGAACGGAAGCAGCACGGCGTCGGGGGCCGCCTCCTTGGGTATGGCGGAGGCGCAGTACCAGAGGGCCAAAACGTCGGTGTGGTGGGACATAGAGAACTGCCAGGTTCCCAAGGTCTGCGATACCCACGCTATCGCCCAGAACATCAGTTCCGCCCTCGTGAATATGAATTATTGTGGACCCGTCTCCATCTGCGCCTACGGCGACACGCATGGCATCCCTGCTTCTGTTCAGCAAGCCCTCTCCAGCACCGGCATCGCCCTCAACCACGTCCCCGCCGGTACTACTTTTTTTTATTTTTTTAAATTATAAATATTATTATTATTATTTTGAAATTTTGTATGTTGTATTTTCTTGGCCTGCTGCTGTTATTTAATTTTCCGATTCGATAGCATCAAGAATTGATTTTTTTTTTCAATTTTTTTTATTTGATGAGTGAAAATTGATTGTGTCAAGTGTAATTTGATTGTAGTATAGTGATCTACTGATTTGCTTTGTCAATTATTTTTGCTAATCTTGTCAGTCCTCAATTTGAAATAGCAAACTGAATCAATATGGTGCTGTCTTTGGGTAATTCATAAATTGCTTCAGTTTAGCAACTACTTGTTTTGTTTATACCTCAAGTGCTTGAATTTACGTTACAAGCTGTATTTTTCACAGCAGATTGATCGTATGCTACCTCCTTTTTATGTTCTCGTATTCATTCTTGTTAATATGTTGTGATTATTGAATGTTTTGTTGTTGTTGTTGTAATTGGTATTTTGTATGGTTTTTCTCTTCAAATGATTCATGATGGTAGTTAAGTAGTCATCGTCCTTAGCATCTTCGTTGACATCTCATTGTCTGAAACAGGTGTGAAAGATGCAAGTGATAAGAAGATTCTAGTCGATATGTTGTTCTGGGCAGTAGATAACCCTGCACCAGCAAACTACCTGCTCATTTCTGGAGACAGGGATTTCTCCAATGCTCTACACCAGTTGCGCATGAGAAGATATAATATTCTTCTGGCACAACCACATAAGGCTTCCGCACCCCTCGTCGCTGCAGCAAAAAGTGTATGGCTTTGGACGAGCCTCTCAGCTGGAGGGCCCCCACTTTCAAGCGGGGAATCATCTCAGCTTGCAAATGGTAACAATTCTTATAACGCTGAAATGCGGCAGCATTCCATGCCTGAAATAAACCCGCCTCCAGTTTATTTTGAACATCCTGTGGGAAATCAAAAGCCTTCTACCAACGGAAGGGTTGGTGATACTAAAAACAAGGGGAAATTCAATCGGAAAAACCCAAATCAACCCTACATATCAACAGTCTCTAGTATGCCAGTTGGGAACCAAGATGACAAGAATACTGATTACTCTTACCAATCGGAACATACACAGGCAAATCAGTTTAAGAAAGCTCCACACGAATTATTTGGTTCTGGTGAGACTTCAGTCTCCACTAGTAGGTCCACTCCCGTTTTCTTTCATGGAAATTCTGATCCTTCAGGCGGTAATGGCAATAATTTCCTAGGTCAACCAAATCAGTATCCTCCTTCGAGGCCAAACAGCTTCCACATGCAACCTAATTATTTTGGACCAGATACCATGCTCCCTCCTAATTCCCATAGTCATGGTTTTCGACCTATTCCTCCCAGACCTGATGGCCCTAGATTTTCTTCAGCCCCACCTTCAAATGTGCCTGACATGAGTAAGCTAAATATCTCTGATTACAACAACCATGCTCAAAATCCACAAAGGTTCCCTCATCGAAATGGGGAAGAGTTTAGAAGACCAAGGTCTAGCGATTCACTGAATTCAGCTAGCTTAAATGTGCCACATAAAGGCCATCATATGCAGAGTGGCCAGGTGTTTCATCATGATTCCATGAACAACAGGTATCCTCGTGGTTCCGAGTATCAGCCTCCTCAATCCTCCCCTGCTGTTGGAAACAACATACTTGGTAATGGTACTTGGGGAGCTCAAGGCTGCACACCACCATCTGAACATGTTCAAGGCCTTATTGGCGTTATTTTACTATCTTTGAACACCCTGAAAATTGAAAAAATTATGCCAACTGAAGCAAACATTATCGATTGTATTCGTTATGGTGATCTGAAACACCGCAATACCGATGTAAGGAAGGCCTTGGATTACGCAATAGAGCAACATATGGTAGTGAAGCAGAGCCTGGGTGCACTTCAGTTTTATGTTCGTAAGAATGAGAAATTATGGAAGTGTGTGAACCCTATAGGGGGCAATCTTAATCATTACTCTAAAGCAACATGGGATCGGATACAGAACTTTCTGAGTTCCTCAGATGGACGATCGGCATTAATGGCTTCTCAATGCAGGTATGTTTACAGTAGAATATTCAGCTACTTATGCTTCCTCTACCGTTGAGTTTTAAAAATAAGCGTTGATCATCTTATTTCCTCTACAGATATGAGGCAGCTATTATTTTGAAAAAAGCATGCTCAGAAGAGCTTGCTTTGGGCAGTGTACTTCAGATCTTGAATATGGTAGTCAGCATGAAGAAATGGATCATTCATCATCAATCTGGATGGCAACCGATTACTATTACCCTAGACTAAAGCTGAAACAACTGCTGAAACTGGTAGTTGATTTCGTCAACAACATGCTAAATTGCAGAGAAGTGGCTTTACGATGGCTACATCTGCAACTGCAACAATATTATCAGTTTATCGGACCTGGACCAACTGGGTTTACTTTTGAAACAAAATACAGTCACTAGAGTATCGACCAACTGGGTTTACTTTTGAAACAAAATACAGTCACTAGAGTATCTAAAAAACTAGGGGGATGGAAACCTTTACATTGTGATCCAAGTCACCTCCCGCCCCTGCCCTCGGCTTCTCCTTTTTTATTTCTTGTTCTTGTTCTTCTTCCGTTTCTTTTTCTTTTTCTTTTGTCCTCTCTGGGGTACTTTAGGAGCTTCTAAGGAATAGGTAAAAATGCTTCTAAGACAAGACCTATTATGCTATCAAAGTTCTTGGGAGCTGCCTATTTGAGAAGTTGATTGTACCAGCATTGTGAGGCCTTTTGTCCATTACAAATCAATGGATCGGAAAGTGGTAATATCGTGTTTCAGCATATGAGTGCATATGCAAGATTATATAACTGTGGATAAGTTTGAGCATGTTTTACAATGATCAGGGATTACGGGATTATGTTCTGGACATTATTACTCAACCGTCCGTGATGATGAGCTCCGTTGAAGACCACGTCATTATCAGGTATGTAAAACCAAGTGGATGTGGTTCGATGTTGTACTGGACATTATTAGTTGATGCGAAGACATGTTGGCAGGGGAAGAAAGATTGAAGCAACTTCAGACATTGGAACAGCAATTGGAAGTATGCACATTTAAGAAAGTGTCTTGGGTTCAGAAGGATGCCAAGGTAAACCATACGTACCTGCAATTGCATGCACGTAGGAGGGATGCGATTTCTGGAACCTGGTATGGCAATAATATGTACGCTTGGATGTTGCAGAGAACGCAAAATTTAGATCAAGCTTTTCGTATCCCATGCGACGCTTTCTGTTTTGAAATATATTCTTGGAGAATAGAGTTGTATAATATAACTACTTGTTTTCTTTGTATTCATCCTTTATGTTTGTTGTCTGCAACTCGAGCTTTCATTCCTTGGAGTTCAGACTGAACTGTTCAGTTTGGATTGCTCCTGGAGCTCAACTCATAAATAATGCTGTATTAAATATGTGTAAGCTCCCCATGATTTCGGTTTGGTTCCCTTTGTAGATTTGATCATATCAACTGAGTTTTCTCCGGAAAACTGCAATGCCGGTAGCTTGTACTTGTATCCTTAAACCTAAGATTGTGGCTCAAGTTAGGGACCCATGAGTCTCTCCTGACTTCTTCCCTCACGAATCACAAGTACGTCGGAGAAATTGTGTACTATAATGTTTTAGTGATATGGCGACAAGTTATGTGTAGTAAGAACGTCACGTATGAATGTGTTTAGTCGCAAGGTGTTACCACATCTTTAGCCTTAAACTGCATCATTGGCCCGCAAAGTTTAGTAATTTGAGTGGAGTCATGCCACACAATTGTATTGTAAGCAGCTTTGTATTACATAACTAATTTTAACGTGAGACTCACTTACTTTTTCATTTCTTGTGTGCTAGTAAAATGCTAAGGAGATCAAAATTTTAAACTAGATTTACAAACTAAATTATATGTTACCAATAAGAAATAAACATGTTAGTCAACGCTCAAGTAATAATCAATCATTAATAACCATATCATTTGGTTTAAAAAGTTTGGTTTCCTTAACATTATCCCTCAAGATATCATGAATACTTTTGCAACCATACTGTGCGGTTTAAAATTTTGGTTGTTGGCATGTCCAATCTTAACATTATCCCTCAAGATATCATGAATACTTTTGCAACCATACTGTGCGGTTTAAAATTTTGGTTGTTGGCATGTCCAAGCTAAGATTGGATGAAGCGGGTAATGAGACGGTTGCGTAGCTTACTTGGTAAATGACTTCTTTAGTTTAGCGGTCATGGATCGATTTTAGGTGGTTAACATGTGTACTCAAGTTCACGTTCTGATCTGGCAAATCGACTTTTCCCTTAGTTTTGGACAAGACGAGTGGGAACCTGGAGGTAAAGCCTCTGTTAAAGCAATAGGGCAAATGCTAGTATACTAGCTTACTAGCGTTAGTAGCTTGTGTACTAGCCTGTTAAAGGAAACAAGGGTATGCGAATTTGGGATGCTAACTAAGTAGACGCGTAAGCGATGTGCGAAAGCAGGTGGGCAACAAGAATTATCCCTCAAAATATCATGAATACTTATGCAACCATACTTTGTGGCCTCATTTGACACAAGAGTATTGAGTTGAAAAGAATTCCCCTATAAAGTCAAGGCATACTGAAGCTGGAGGAGAATGGTTTTTCATTTTGAAGGGATCAAAAAGGGTTTAGACATGAAGAAAACTTTTCTCTTATAATCCTATCATTTTGTGAAAAATTAGAATGAACGATTCTTCTTCTTGAGTAATCATCTCATACCTTTAGTTGGCCACAATTTTTTTTCTCTTCAATATATATCCTTCAAGGTGTCACCCATTTCAATATAATCTTTTATACCACATAACTCCATCAACATAACTTTAAAATACTTGTGACCAAAACATAAGACCTCATAATTCAAATATAGAGATGTCATTTGTCCACATGAAAAGATTTTTACATGTAATCAGAACATAAGACAATAAACTATACGTAATAATATAAGTAAAAATTTTTAATTTTTCTGCAATTGCATTATGATATGTATTGTACCTACTTGTATTTTTGAATATACTTAAAAGGGCATATGTGCACATGGCTAAATTTAACAGAAAACTTGATTTTTCCCCTTTTCTTTCCTTCCCTTTTTCTATTCCAAAACGATGGGCCCCATATCCCACCTAGTCAACATTTTGAAAGCAAACATTGGCGGATTCCAGCCGCATTTCAAGTCAAAGTCATTCCTTCTGCCACATTGTTAAATATCGTTTCTTTTTTTCTTTTTTTTTTTTGAAAACAAAATATCGTTTCTTATGTAGAATATAGGAATGGCAGAAGAAATGACAAATACAGTGTTTGACACAAAACAAACTAACTGGTTCATTGTTGATTGTTTAAAGACATGAGATCCAGTGATCCGTGCCAAAAAAATAGGATGACGACGACGGCAGTTCTCCAACATTCCGGTGTGTTTTGTCTCGGGGCTGTCCTAAGCCAAAGCCACCATATCCATAACCATAATCCACCCTTAAATCAATCTCAAAAAGCGGTCAACCATGCAACATTAACATCCATTCGGTTCCATGCAAAACCTAATTCAGGAAAATTCCACCACTATATTACCCATGCAAACCTCCCTCATTTCTCGTAGACATTAATTAATTAGGGTTCTCTCGTCTCATCTCCTCTCTCAATAGTATTTCTCTCCGTTCCGCCGCCGGCTCATATGTTAATTCCTTTCTGTCGCGGCAGAAAATAAAGCGGTTCGGAGGGATATTAGGGTAAAAAGAAAAGAAAAAAAAAGAGCTGAAAACAAAAATATGGCACTTAATAAAAAAGTGGTAGTATCGGGAATTTCCCTGATACTTGTGGTTGGTGCGGTCATCGGAGCGGTGGTGGCTGTAGTCCACTACCAAAAGAAACCGGGAAGCGAGTCTCTAACAGCGCAGCAGAAGATGGTGACCCAAATCTGTAATTTCACCGACTACCAGCAGGAATGCCAGAAGAGCCTCGGCCCCGTCTCACAAAATAACAACGCCGAGTTTAAGGACTACGTAAAGGCCGCATTGATGTCCATCTCTGAGGAGGCCAACAAGGCCTTGAACACGTCCGAGTCACTTCTCGTCGACGCCAAAAATGGTACCTCCTCCAAGAGGACGCTCGAGGAGTGCAAGAACATGTTGAAGGAAGCTGTTGCCGAGGTGCAGGCGGTGTTCTCGTACGTGGGCGATGCTGACATGTACACCATGGAGGACCGCGTGATGGAGCTCAAGGCCTGGATTGGAAGCGTCATCAGTTATTCCACCACCTGCCTTGATATAATTGGCGAAAACGACCACAACCTCTATGAGGCATTGAAGGACCCCATCGGCAACGCCTCTGCCAACACAGACAATGCATTGGCCATCGTTGGTGAGATCAGCAATATCCTCAGCATGTTCGGTGTCAAAGTTAACAAGGCCTTGAATGGCGGAGGAACTCAACGCCGGCTTTTGCAAAACGAGCTCGGCAGCGACGGGATCCCGACCTGGTTCTCCGCTTCCGACCGCAAGCTCATGGGGTTGCAAGACAACGGGAGGTTGAGGCCTCACGTCGTTGTTGCCAAGGACGGGTCTGGCCAGTACAAGAGTATCAACGACGCGCTTAAGGCGTACCCGTACGGACAGAGAGGACGATACATTATTTACGTCAAGGCCGGAGTTTACAATGAGTATGTTTACGTGGACAAGAAAATGATCAACGTCTACATGTACGGAGATGGACCCAGATCCACCGTCGTGAGTGGAAGCAAGAGCGAAGCTGGAACCGGTGACAAAATCTCCACGAGTGGTACATTCCAAGTGTTTGGACCGGGTTTCATTGGAAGGTCCATGGGAATCATTAACACCGCCGGTCCAGAGGCAAGGCCAGCCGTTGCTCTCCGTACGGTCGGGGACCAAATCGCCTTCTTCAACTGCAGGATCAGCGGATACCAAGACACCTTGTACATGCAGTCCGGCCGACAGTTCTTCCGCAACTGCGTTATCTCCGGACACGTGGACTACATCTTCGGTGACGCCCGCGCATACATTCAGAACTCGTTGATCATCGTGAGGAAGTCAACCAACCCACAGCAGAACCAAGCCTTCATCACCGCTCCCGGAAGGCAGTTCAAGCATGAGATCGGCGCCATCATCATCCACAACTGCAGGATCGTCCCCGAGCAGAAGCTCGTCCCCACGAGGTTCGAGGTGAGGACATACTTGGGAAGGCCGTGGAAGCCCTACTCCAGGGCTGTCGTCATGGAGAGCACTTTGGCAGACTTCATCAGGCCGGAGGGATACTCCGCTTGGGACGGCAAGGCCGGAAACACCCAACACGCCTTCTTCGGAGAGTTTAAGAACCGCGGCCCCGGTGCCAACCTTGCAAAGAGGGCCAGGTGGAGTGGTGATGGCTTCTACGGAGAGATGAACAGGGCCACCGCCGTGCAGTTCACAGCTCAACCGGCCCTGTTGGCTGATCGCTGGTTGAAATTCGCTAACATTCCGTACCTCCCCGGCTTCCTTAGTGCTGATGCCTAAGAGTCTTTAGCTGCTGACTTTCAGCCTAGAGAGAGAAGAAGAGATCTAGTACGCGCATATATCACATCATAATAATATACCACCTATCATGTAGCGCTGTGTCTCTCTCAATATGTATGTATGTATGTATGTATGTATGTATGTATGTATGTATGTATGTATGTATGTATATATCGATTACTCCAGTAAAAATTAACATATTGACTTTAGTGGCGTACGTACAAGATGGATGCATGTATGCAGATGGTGTATGCATATATAGGTGCATAGGTTAATGAATGAATTGTTTTCCCCATCCTCAATCGATGTACAATTTATAGAAACTTAGAGAGAAAACAGAAATGACAAATTGTTTACTGAATATTCGTCTTCTTTCATTAAGTGATAATTACAAGATACGCTTGGTATCTATAGCATTGTGCTATATTGACAATTACATTTTAATCCCTAACTATTCTAACTAATCACATGTACATTTATAACAAGCTTACACTAAACAGAAACCAAATTTGATACTAGACTTGATGCTCTTTACAACCCCTCAAGCTAAACTTGGTATCAAATTAAGGAACCAAGAGAAAGCTTGGATTGTAAGTACTGAAACTTGTTCTTGGACAATGACTTTGTATGAATATCAGCAAGCTGATCTTGACTGCATACATATTAGACCTTGATTGAATTGGCAAGAATTAACTTTCAGATGTAATGATAGTCTATTCCAACATGGGAAATTGGATTAAAAGCAAGTGATATAGTGAGATATTGTCACACCAAAGTTGAGGAACTTTGAGTAGCGAAAGGCCAATATCATGAAGAACTTCGCAGATCCAAGTAATTTCTGCAGTAGTATGTCCTAAGGAACGATATTGTACTTTTGTAGAGGATCTAGCAATAGTGGATTGCTTCTTTGTACTCCAACTAATGAGGTTAGTACCAAGAAAGATGCAGTAACCACTTGTAGGCCTTCTATCAAAAGTATATTATGCCTGTCACAGCCCGTCCCAAAATATATTCCCGAGGACGTGAAATGACGATTTTGCCCTTTTCGTTTTTAAGGTACGTTGATTACCTAAATTAAATTATGGAATTACTTATGTTAAATTTCCTATAGTTT
>JADOBS010300563.1:0-10861 GCA_015708375.1 Cydonia oblonga | reverse complement strand
GCTTTCTCTCTCTCTCTCTCTCTCTCTCTCTCTCTCTCTCTCTCTCTCTCTCTCTCTCTCTCTCTCTCTCTCTCTCTCTCTCTCTCTCATGTCAATAAACCGTGAATTGGGTTGTGACTAGAATTAGCTGATTGCTGTAGTTCAATACGACACTATTAAATGCTGATTGCTCTCTCAAATGTTCTGTTATGTAATTGCCTAGAAAAATATGCACAAATGGATCCCACTAAACAAAAGTAAGCCGTGTACGGTTTTAGTGCACCTTTCGTTGTCTAATTAGTGTTCATCTACTCGATTAAAAATTTGTAACCGATTTTATTTGTGCATATTTTTCGATTACATCATGGTGTCTCTTTGGTTTTGTGCTTTCCATTGGACTCTAAATCCGAATCATAATTTCCAAATTCTTCTCAAACTAGGTGGGGAGTCCTTGTCACTTGGGGTAGGAAAATAGTGCTTCTGTCACTTAGTAGTTCTGATGCATATATTATGTGGGGTATATTTAATAAGCTATGCAGGAAGAATGTAAGAAGTGGGTGGAGTGGATCACAGGAGTAATAAATGACGCCCCATTAGATTCATTGCACAGATAAATTTGTCTCTCGTACTATTTGTGAGGATGCATTCCCTCCATTTGAAAGTCAGCCTTTTTCTTTTGGATGCTAGCAACTTCTCATTTGAATCTTCTCGGCTTTCTTGTTCATCATGCAATGTTGTTTGATGATCGGAATTGTCTACTTTCTATATCACCTTTGGGGATCAAGTCTGCATAACGGGTCGACTAACAGTGTCAAAATTTCAATGTTTAATTGAGAATCATAGTTTGTCTAATTTCTTGAATAACAATTAGATGTCTAAACGATTTAGGATTTAGTTAATTTTTTGCAAAAAGATCTTTGAATGGTAACCAAGAAAATAGGCAGTTCAAATAATCGTTCAACATTGTAGGATGAGAAGGAGAGCCGAGAAGGTAGAATAAGAACTAAGAAGGTTGCTCGCATTTTTTTTTCTTTCCAATTTTGTGTTTTGGTGGGGAGGGGCTAGCCGGGTAGCGATTTATTATGGGGTTTGTAATAAGTTAATAACTCTTGTAAGTTGATGAGTACTTTTCATGTCTGTTTGGTGTCATAAGTATTCATATATCTTAAAAATTTTATTCTTTGAGATAAGTCAAGCCTTGTCTTTTCTAATATATAGCTAGGTGTGATGCGGAGAAAAGGTAAAGAATGAAGTTTCCATTAACCGCATGGGGTGTCTGCAGGACAAAATCGTTTTAAACCATTTAGAAACTTACAGGAATAAATTTGACAACATTAAAGATTCTTGGGTGTTTTTAATTTGTAGTAGAGATAGAAGTTTAAATTTGCAAATGCCTGATTTGTTAGAAAGGTCTAGTATCTTATGTTTCCAGACTATCAGAACCATTGATTAGGTAAACCCGTGTTTGAATATGCGGTGCTGATTCATAGTCTAGCAACATAACATGTTGGATATCTAGCAATATATATACACGCTTACACACACACACACATATATATATATATATATATATGTATATAGGTATACGTCTGTATTGAATTATAGATATCTTACATATGTGCTACTGTGGATATGGCTATGCTTTAACTCCATACAAAGATGGAGATGGCGGGTCAGAATCTGAACTGTGGATTTCGTGGTTCACCCTGAATTGGATGTTTCTGCACCCGAACAGTTTGGATTGAAAAATTGGCTCTCTCCCAATTTGGTAAACAAATGGAGAGCATTTTTTGTCAGCCATTGGTTTTGGTGGTTGTGGACACAATCTTTTGGCTCTCCTGCAAGCGAAATAGACAATTGTTGAAACAAATGCTTACCTAACCAATAAAGTCATCCAATTATTTAGGCCCTTGTCCCATTAATTTCTTCTCTGTGAAAACTTCACATGAATGTCTTATTTGTTATTGACTTCATATTTGGTTTATATGGTTTTCGTGTAGATAGCTATGTTAAAAAACTCATGTAATTTGGCAATTAAGGAGCTGAGGAAATGGATGAAGCCAGAAAAGGTTTGTCTTTGTCAGCAACTCCATTGATTGGCAACCGATGGTTGTCATTTTGTTTTTCAAGACGGACATTTCTTGAGTTGCTTTGATATTTGTATTCTATCTATTTTCCCCATGAGTAACATACTAATATTTCCCTTTAATTACAGGTTAAAACTTCAATAGCAGTTTTTCCTGCATCAGCTGAAATAGTGTCTGAACCTCTTGGTGCTATACTAGTAATTTCAGCATGGAACTATCCTTTCTGTACGTTCATACTGGACTTTCGTTTCTTTTTTTAAGTTTAGCATTGAGCTCTATAGTCCTAATTAATCCTGTCCTCAAACAAAAATAATTGTGTAGTATCTGTTTTCCAGTACTGTCACTTGATCCAGTTGTTGGAGCCATTGCGGCTGGTAATGTTGTGGTTCTTAAACCATCAGAACTTGCTCCAGCCACATCGTCATTGCTTGCAAAACTTGTAGGTGAATATATGGATAGCTCTTGTATAAGAGTCGTTGAGGGGGCTGTTGCTGAAACATCTGCACTATTAGAGCAAAAGTGGGATAAGATATGTTACACAGGTTCTTAGTCATTTTCCTCTCATTTGTTCTCATCTTTCATTTTCCTTAGATTACGGCTGATTTTTCTATAATGGATTGAAAATATTATATATAAATTTGTAGGAAATGGTAGGGTTGGACGTATAGTGATGGCCAGTGCTGCAAAGCACCTTACACCTGTTCTTTTGGAGCTTGGAGGAAAATCCCCTGTTATCGTTGATTCTGGCATCAACTTACAAGTATAGAGATCTTCCTTCTTGCATAGCCTCAATAATATTTGATGTATTTTACTTTCTGCTACTACGGTGCTGCGATTTTCATTTCGTCTCATGTACAAACTTGTCATTTTGTTTCTCCAAGGTTTCGTGTAGGCGCATAATCGTTGGTAAGTGGGGGTGTAATAATGGACAGGCTTGCGTCTCCCCTGATTATATCGTAACAACAAAAGATTTTGCTCCTAAGCTGGTAAGGTTACCCTCATATCCCATTGGAGATCTGAATTTGTTTTTCTGTTTCTGCCATCTGTTTCATTGTCTTTATTCACAGGTGGAATCTCTGAAACAAGAATTGGAGAACTTCTATGGAAAGAATCAACTAGAATCAAAAGATTTGTCTCGTATTGTGAATCCTAATCACTTTGCTCGCTTGACAAAGCTCTTGGATGACGATAAGGTTTCTGGAAAGATCGTCCATGGAGGTGAAATGGACAAAACCAACTTGTATGTTATACTTTATCTGATTGTTCTCTTCTTAGCGCTCTCTCTCTCTCTCTCTCTCTCTCTCTGAATTAATAGGGTATTGCATTGTATCGTAAATGCGATTAATGCTTCTTCCTTTTGATCACAGGAGGATAGCTCCCACCATCTTGCTTGATGTGCCACAAGACTCTTTGATCATGACTGAGGAAATATTTGGCCCTTTGCTTCCCATTCTCACCGTAAGAACCACAAATTTTGTTGTTGTGAGTTTGTGCTTTCAACGAAATATATTTTGCAGCAAAATATTTAAATAGCTCTGGCAGTCTCAGCACATTGATCAAAACTAAAGAATCAGATTTTTCGAATTGTGAACTAGTAACAGAATATCTAACATGGTTCTCATTTGGGATGATATGAAAGGAAAGTAGTCTAGCTACCTTCATCATGCTCAAAAAAGTAGGTTGATCGTTGCCATATTTTAATAGTGGAAACATTTTTGAAAGAGTAGCATTCGTATGATTGAATTGTTCTGTTTTTATATGCACGCGACGCTGGAGATCCAATGCAATATCTTCCCTTCTGTTTGTAACAGGTCGACAAATTGGAAGACAGTTTTGATTTGATAAACTCAGGAGCAAAGCCCCTTGCTGCGTATTTGTTTACCAACAAGAAGAAGCTGAAGGAGCACTTTGTAAATACTGTATCTGCAGGGGGTTTGGTTATCAATGACACAACCGTACATGTAATACTTCACCCTCAAAATTCTTGAAACAAGACAGTACATGTTCATCGATGCATTCTTGGCATTTCCATTTGTTACATATAACACCGCAGTCACATGCACGCTGATTAACCTATTTCCGTTATTCCAAACTCTGTTTAGAATCTAATTTGCATTACATATACTTGATGGTACAGCTTGCTGTTCCCTCTGTGCCTTTTGGAGGAGTTGGAGAGAGTGGAATGGGTGCATACCATGGAAAATTCTCTTTCGACGCCTTTAGCCATAAGAAGGCTGTTGTTTACCGCGGTTTTGTTGGCGATGCCTCCATAAGGTACCCACCATACACAAAGGGGAAGCTAAGAATTCTGAAGGCTCTTATGGGCGGTGGCATATTAAGCATAATCCGTGCTCTGTTCGGATGGCCTGAGGCTTAAGAGAGAATAGGATCTCGCTTTGCTCGTGTGATTTCTTCTTTCGGTCAGATTTATAGAAGTCTTTCGTTGTATAATATACTGAATAGTGTTCTGATTTCACTTTGACAAAGGCTTGATTATTTATGAAAAGGGAAATGGAGTGTAAAAGTTGGGGGTGAATATCATAGACTTATATGTTTAAATGTGTTTGTAATTGTATCATACAATCATGTTCTTGCTGCTTATACTATCATGTTCCAAAGCTAAAGCGCTTCGTGGGTTTTATCCGAGCCATATTTAATTCTAACCTAAACTAGGTGAATGGATTTCAAACTTGGGTGCAGCGGGAAGATTACAATGCTCTAACTAACTTGGTTACGCCTAGCTCTGCGCTAAAACTTTTCAATAGATAAACACCGGGTTATCTTACAAAAGCTTCTACCTATATTATACAAATGAAGCATTGGATTCTCTGTACCATGAAAACAATGAAAGGGGAAAAAAGACTACAATCACTGACGATCAATCATAATCCTCTAAAATGGTTTGAACATCCAATCGTTGTTCATGGGTGAGGGCGGTCGGAAAATCGACCATAAACGTGACATTCAAGTTTCCTCTCTTTCCTGCATCTTTAGAGACTGGCATGCCTTGGCCAGATATGATCTTTTCATAGCCAGGATATATGATGTCGTCGATCGTCAGCTTCATCTGGTCTCCGCCCAGCAGAGGGATTGAGATCATGCAGCCAGTGAGAGCCTCCACCAATGGAATCTCAAGAGCCAACTCCAAGTCATCTCCTTCTCTTCTAAACACAGGGTGTCGTTTTTCAGAAATCACAAAGATTATGTCTGCTGGGTATGCACCTGGTCTCTCATTTCCCAATCCTTCAAATGTAATCTTTGTTCCTTTCTTCCATCCTGGCTCCACTTGTATTGTTACCAATTCATCTTCTTGAGCCAATTGCCTGCCATTAAAACAAATTAATATGAAAAGATACTAGGAACAAGTAAGCAAATGATCTAAGCTTCACCCATGTATATATGAGCAAATGATAGGTTCTAGAGTATCGCTTCCGTGCCACATTTACTAATCACATTGTTGATCCAATTTCTGCCTATTTAGGGTTTCACCTTCATAAAAGATGCAGTCAACAATATGATCAGCCATTCGTACTAGTCATAACATGTTTGATAAAGAGATCTTATTTTGAGTCGTTAAGTCACACATATATACGTACAAGTATATGAAAAAGAGACGCGATCAACATTTTGACGAGAACAGTTGTATAGTAAATCAAGGACAAGGTAACCAACCCGGTGTCTTTGACGATAGCCCTTGTGACCTTCATCTTCTTCTGGCATCCAAAGCACAGCTCCTCTAAGGTGCACTCAAGCTGCTTCTCAATGGCTGGGGGTTTCAACATCCCAGATGAGCTAGAAAACATGATGGGGGCCGGGCTCTTCCGGCTCTCATTTTTTGAGAGAAATGGATGGGCGGGCTTGCAGTCCGCGCTTTTAGTAGTACACCCCGGCGTAGTGGGGGTTGCCGGAAAGGGCACCGCAGAATCGGGCCAGCTTTTCCGGCTCTTAGTTTTCTTGAGGGAGGGTGAAGGGGTGCGACTCTTTCGGCTTGAGCTCTTTGAGAAACGAGGAGAAGACACGTTAAAGATGCAGTCCACGCTTTTGACACCTCTAGGGCTTGATGGATCATGGCGTCGCATTCTTTGCAGGCTAATGCATCTAAAGCTGTGCAATCCATGCATGGTTTTCTTTTCTGTATCCTCACCCACTTCCTGTATATATATACACATATATGTATACATATAAAAGCTATCTTGATCAATACTACGTATACAAATTAGTTAATCTGTATGCATGCAATGCAATTAGATACACGTGAAAAAACGAGGTTATAATGTTGTTAATTATGGAAGCATAATGTTGCAGCATATTGATTATCCAGGTTATCGTTAATCTGCATGCATGCATGTAATTAGATAAACACAGGAATAAGCATATTGATTTTCAAAGTTAATATTACAATGAAATTTTATTATCTTTCTAAGACATTCCTATCCATGCGCAGTTCTTGTTTATAAATTTTGATCATTTTGTATACGAGAGGAAAATTGCTCTCATGTTATGTTGTAAGATTGTTAATGTAGACTATGTATATATATCTATTGAACTATCATGTAAATTTGACAATCTAACAATCTATTTACCTCAAAAATCACATCATTGTCTCGAAATTGGTCAACTATGGCTTCCTCTTGTGGAGCTGAGGATGATTTCTTTTTCATGTGTCGCCATTTCTTGACAATGGATTTATAGGCAGATGTATACAGATTCCGAATGGAAGGGATAAGAGGACGCATGGGTAAAAACCATGCACCATGCACAGATCAAAAGAAGAAGAAGAAGAACAAAGGTAACAAAAAGAGAGATCAAAAGATTGGCTATGTCCAAACGAATGTGTGTTTTACCAAATATGAAACCAGCAGCGTTTTATAAGGCCTTTCATTGATAATTAGTTCATTCAGTTAATCAATCGGACGCGAAATTATTACTCTACAACAGTTATATGCATTCGATGTCTCGTGTCTCGTTTCTGGTTTATCACATGCTAGCCAGCCCAACTGCTTATCGTGAGACACCAGTTGCATAAATTGGTTGTAGAGAAGAATTTTTTTAGGAGGACAGATAATTCATTCTTACTTTTATTGTTATATTGGCCTTCAAGGGTTCAGATGGTTTCTAGTCAACCTTAAAGATAAGATCAGAGGCATTAAAATGGTAATAACCTCCAAAGGTAATTAAGCATGAGAGAAGGTAAAAACCTACGTACTCAACAGCTGTATTACAGGGAAACAAATAATCCAAATATATATACTATGCAGGTGTCAGAAAATAGGATTGTTTACTAATTAAACTGTTTTAAAAGGTGGTTATAAGTTTTTCTTAATGTCCATGTAAAATAATGGTATGTATTTATATAATTTAAGAGAGCTGCTAGATACATCTCATATCTCCTTGTTCACCCACTTTTTAATATAAAAAAATTAATGACACATTTGACTTTGTGTATGTTAGGGTCCAAAAATCTCACATGCAAGCCCATTTAAGCACTCGTTCAATAGTATTGATATTTTTTACCATAACATGCCACCAACTGAGTGCCTTGCTTTTAAAGGGAAACTTCATCTGATTCAGTGGTTTACTAAAAAGATTATCACTTCTAAAATTTGTGGTTTTGATAAAATTACTTTACACTACACTAGGATTTCAATACATTGGTGAATAAGAAAAGTAAGCCTGGTGGAAAGCAAATTTGGTAGTGCATCAAAATGTCTCACTTTATCAATCATGTTGTCTAGTGGAATTATTGTATAGTGAACATCTTAGATCCTAAAAGGAGTCTCATATCCCTATAGTCTCTTAATATAGAGGAAAAAAAGTTTTTAATGGGCCGGAATAGATATCCTCAAAGTATCCCAATATATAGGAACTCGCCAAATATCTCAAAGAAATCCTCAAATGTGTGTTCTTAATTTATATTGTGAATTTGTTACATACATTGTCAATGTGTTCTTGATTAGTGTGTTTTAATATTTTAGAGAATTATGTTTGGAAATAATTGGGGAGATTGTTAAGATATTATCTTGGGATGTTGGGGGATTATTATAGGGGTTGAAGAATGGGTGGTACGACCGGATTAGGTAGGGGATGGGTGGCGAGGGGGGACGGTTTGGGGAGAGGCCCGGGACATGTTTGGGGAGGGTAACGGGTGCTCGATGCCCGAGTATTGTAAAAGGGCCACAAGATGAGCCTAAATTCATGAGAAAGTGGACCCAAGCTACATATCGGAGGTTGCCAAGTGAAGTTAATGTATTGAAAGACTTTGGGGCCTGGGCTGCTTGGGAACATTAAAAGTTCGAACTCATAATTTTGAGTTTCACGTGGGTAAGTTTGAGAGAGAACAGACAATATTTCCTTTTCCCTTACCAACTAAATAGAGCACTTAGGAAAAAATCCAAACCCAGAGCCAATTTGCCTACAGAATCACATTCAAACATGAAGTTGTGTGCCTCATCAATGAGGAGAGAAGGGGTCTTCCCTTCAAAGCTTATACAGAAAAACGAGGAAGGAAAATAAGGAAGAGCGTTGCCAACAGAAATTTTTGTGGAAATTGACCATGGAAAAGGGTTCTATGGGAAGTGTGCTCGGGTCAGTGTTCACAAGGCTAGCAGCGTGTTACACTAAAAAGTAAAGTCATAGTTGCGTTCATGGAAAGGAATGAGGATGACTTAACAGGAATAGGAAGAAGTAGGGAAATTAAAGAGATACCCTAATGAGAGCTGGAAGGCAACCTGCTTATAAAATTAGAGAGATAAACTAATAAACTAATAAACTTTTAGCCTCCACACCACATCTTACTTAGGCAAGCCATAATTTGTTTTAAGCATTCATTCTTTGAACTATTGAACTAGCTGGGATACTTCCTAAGCCATGCTAATTTTTTTGAGATATCTTAGGACTTGGTACTGGAAACGAACCACGGGAGCTAAGAGTTTCCACCGAGGCCCAATCCAACTCGATCAAAAGGTCCCTCACAATGTAAAATGACTTCTAAAGCCCTAATAAAAATTATCCTAATCTATTTTTATAGAAAGAAAAAAAAAAGGAAAAAAAATTAAAGAAAGCGAAGAGAATGCATGGCTTTCTTGAAATTGGAAGAAGAAAAAATTGAAAATAAGAAGAAAAGGGAAGAGCCCAGCCTTCAGTGGCGGATCCAGAAAATAATATTATGAGGGTTAGTAAGAATAGCATGGGCAGTGCGCAATTTTTTTATAACGGAAATAGCATGCGTATCGTCATTTCATCGAGTCTTGGTAGGCCTGAAGTCATTTGGAAGGGCATACTGCACACCTGTTAATGCCTCATTTGCGTGGGTAACTAACATGTTCTAAGGCTGCTCCCATAGGAATGCTTAACAAAGAAATAGACTTATCTTGAACACACTAACAATGTTTGATATCACTGCATCCCATTAATATGTTTGTTCAAGAATGATGATGCTTTGTTATTCTCTGATATCACCATTTCATTTACTTTGCATTTTTGGATAGTTTTTTACTTGGTTCTTTTTTCTGCCTACAATTGTAATCACAATCAACAAACAAGCCAGAGGTAAATAATATTAGGACTAGACTGTAAAGGGGCAACACATCTCTAATGCATTTTATCAGGCAGTTGAAGGGCAACTCCAACCTTTAAAGGGGCAGCACCCAAGTCATCCATGGACATTCACTGAAGTTCGAAGGGTCAGCACTCAAGTTATCTCTGGACATTCACTGAAGTTCGGGGGGTCAGCTGACCCCTGCCCCTCAATGCATCCACCCTTGCCAACCTTCCCTTTCAGAAAACACATTTTCCTCTAAATTATTTTCAATCAAAATTTAAAATATTTTCTATTTCGAATCCAAACGATGCCGTTGAGATCTGTCAGGGGAAAGCATTTGGGTGACCTAACAGATTCTTGGTCAATATTAGAGACGAGGAGGAAGATTGGACTATTTTAAAGAATCCTTTGTTTTCCTCATTTCTTTTTATTCTGGCCGAGTCTTCTTTCTGGAGTAGGATTCTCTCCCTCTTTTTTTCCCTCCCCTTCCCTCCCCTCCTATTTGAACGGTCATGGTTAAGCCACGTCAATATCTTATATTAATTTTTTATAACAGGAGAAAGACAAAATAAGAGAATGTGAGAGGAGGGAATGGAAAGAGGAGGGAAGACAATCCTAGTCCCTTCTTTCTTATTTCTCTAGATACAGCTATAACTTCCATTTTTGGTGTAACATCGAAGAACGCATGCTAGTCTCGTAAAGCATGGATGCGCACTATGCCCAGAACACCAATTTCCATGGTCAATTTCCACAGACCTTACTTTTGGCAACACTCCTTATTTTCCTTCCTCGTTTTCCTATGTACTACGCTTGCACGTGATTTTAGAGACAATGCAACTCTGGATTGTGGTTTCTTCCTATGTATCCTAGTTAGTTTGCAAAGGGAAAGGGAAACTTGGTTTTCTTCTCTCTCAAACTTACCTAAGTGAAACCATAAACTATGAGCTTGGACTTTTGGTGCTCCCAAGCAGCCCAAATTTCAATCGGATTTTCGTGGATCGGATTCCAAACTAGTTATATCATCTTTGGTGGCTGGTTTGGAGTGCATTCCTTGGGAGGTTTTTCCAATTCTAAGTCGTGTCCTAGAGTTGTCCTTCTTGCTTTCTCTTTGCTGTGGAATTTAGCCCTTTGTGGCTTCCCTGTACTCTTAGGCATTTGCCCTGGTTAATGAAATTCTAGTTACCTCAAAAAGAAAAAAAAAAGAAAAAAAAAAAAAAAGTCTTCCATAATCTTAGTTTCACATAGGCCTAATAAA
>JADOBS010300562.1:0-10861 GCA_015708375.1 Cydonia oblonga | reverse complement strand
TCGACACGTGTCGCGCTGTGATTGGCCTCCTGGTTGGAGGGAGATTCTTGTGGATCCTTGACGGTATAACGTTGACCGGTGCTCAGTAGTTTCGGGATTGGTCAAGTATGGTACAAACAATCCCAATAACCATAACCAAACCCGAAACCAAAAAATTTACCCAACGGTTACCCATAACCGTAAAATACCCGAAATTTAATCCCCAAAACCGAACCATTCGAATCGGTTACCTACGGGGAACGGGTTTGACAGGTCAAATTGCCATCCCTACTTGCGAATATCCAATCATAAACAACTCGGCGTTCAATGTGCCGAACCCAGTACCCTGTAACACCTCACTTCGCCGAGAAGGCTAATGAGATGACCTCTGCCGACAAGGATCCGAAAACCCTTCTTGACCGAGACTTGGATAGATAACCAGTCGGCCTCTTCGTAGTGCTGTTTATCCAAACTGAAGATGTACCGCAGTCGGCTGGTTCTACGGTGATAGTGCTGTTTATCCAAACTGAAGGTATCACCAGTTGCCTGTACAATGCTGTTTATCTAAACTGAAGGTGTGTCGGCGAGAAAAAGAAAATAAAAATCTCAAGGTTGTTGAGAGAATTTGCGCAGGGCAATTTGTGTGTTGAATTGGAGCCCCTTCAAGGATGTTATACACTGTTATTTATAGTAGCAAGCCTGACTTGAATCATCACCACACTCGGATTAGGACTTCTTGTTCTGATCCAAACCTTCCTCACCCAATCTGTCTCCCATCAGGTCACTGAACCCAACCCTTTATCAGGTTTCATTCATCCCCGAATCTTAGCATCCTCATCCCGCCGAGACTCTTTATTGCACTAGGACTTAGCTACCTCATCCGTCCATCTAGCGATAGGATTTAACTCTCTTACACTTATCTAAAACCCTTCTACTCCCTTATGGGCCTTAACTAAACTTGGCTAAGTAGCTCACCATCTGGACAACCCACGCCAATCTTTGAAAAACAAACTTCCGGCCCGAAGACAACTCTAAACTTGGCCCAAACCAATATTTTGGCCCCAAACAGTATTCAAGACTTTAATTTTGAGCCGTAGTTCAGAATAAGGCTATGAATCATTAAAATGAATTCAAGTTTGTTGTTTGATGCGATTAAGGAGCACCAGAGACTGGATTTTCTATTTTAACATGGGTTATGAGTTCAACACACGCTTGCTGAATATGAGGCTCCCTGTAGAGCACTCACAATGATTTATACTATGTTGGGTTTTCAAGTCAAGGACCCTCCTGACTCAGTTTGCATGTACGAAGAGGAGCAACAGACCCTTAAGATTCTGACTTGATGGCCTACGTGACAATTTGACGTTTTGTAAAAGATAACGAATGTGCCTCATTCTTTCCACTCGAGTTTGAATCTGTCTTTGCAATTTATATTAGTGTACTGTAGAATATCACTTGTACATATATATATAAGTAATGGGACGTATATGGTGAATAAAACTTTATATTTAGAAGGCTGATGAGTCTAGTGAAAAGTGAGCAAAGGTTTAAAACTCTCAATCCGAGTTTGAATTTCTACGGAGGCATTCAAACGGCTTTGGTTTGGTGTACTGTTTGACCTAATTGCCAAAAGTACACTACTGCCTCATGTACTACTGCCAATGCATGAGAAGGAAAATTAGTTTGCCATCAATGTGTGGTGGAATGTGACCTGCATAAAGAAATAGAAAAAAAAAAAAAAACTGTTAGAAACATGTTACAAATGGGGATGAGCAACAGTTATGGCGGGTAGATAACCCACGGTTATCTACCCATAACTGTTTATGCTCATACCCGCATAACCGTTTACCCCTTGAGGGAAGGAGCTTTGTTCTTGATTAGTTTTTTGTAACTTACAAGTGTTCGATTGCTATCACGTTTTAAGGTCGCAGATTAGTGGGAAGGAGCTTAGTTCTTGATTTGTTTTTAGTTGGTCACTATCATGCTTAAGAGTACCCTGTGCTTAATGTGCTATCTTAGTCTTCTGGAAAATTTCTAACGGTGGTGATTTTTGCGTGTCTTCGTTAGCTTCTCACACTTCTTTATTTTTTTTATCGCCGGATTGAATAAAACACACCATAACCAATATGATTAAGCAGTTTTTACCGTCGGATTGAATAAAACACACAACCACCAATATGATTAAACAGTACTGTGGGAGGCTAAAAAGGTGGTGTTTATTTTTACATGCCAGCCGCATAGACGAATTCAAATCCGGGCTAACAAACCAGAACTAATCAGATTTCCTTCGACAATGTCAAACGGAGGTATGCGCCTCGAATAATTCATCAAAGTTTCAAAGAAAGGAGATGGGTGCAGGTAGGCCATAATCATTATTATCATACTTCATACCACACTCGAACATCTCGGATACATGACATCAGGAACCAAACATCACGGTGACACAAACCCACACAATCAATAGCCTTCAGAGCTACAAAAGTTCCCTTGACGAACATAACAGCGCCAGTTGAAAAGGTTCGACATAAAAACTTTAATATGTACCATCATACCAAAGCGCCAGAACATCCTTCATGCAAGACAGGAGCAACCAAACACACACAAGATGGTGACGCAGGCGCATCTTGCGTCTTATTTATCTCTGTGCTATATATTTATATAGACAAGACCAATCAACAAACCAACTTTGACGAAACCGCAGCAATACCTAGCTTTCAGAGCTGCAAGAGCTCTCCCCCGAGGACGCAGTTTCTAGCTGAAGACGCTTCATCTCCTCATAAGCCCACTCAAGACCAGGGCAGTAATGGAGTGGAGGGTTAAACCTACAATCATACATGTCATCTGGCAAGAATGCTCCATTTTCTACAAGAAATTTCACTGCTTCCCTCCTCCTCTCTTTTGCTGCACTGTGAAGTGGGGTCCCTGTTTCAGAAAATATCTTAACTATTACGATTTCTTCATCTTCTCAACTAAAACATATAAAACTTGAAAATAGCTAAAGTCCAGAGGAAAAGAGAGGAAGAGTGACGCTACTTACAGCCACAAGCACCCTGAGTTCTGGCATCAATGTTAGCTCCACGCTCAAGTAATTCATCCATGACATCTAAATGACCACCCTCAGCAGCTAGGTGGAGAGGGGTAACCCCTTTTGATTTGCGACCCCAAGCAGCAACATTCACATCCATTCCCTCGTCAAGAAGCCGCCTCACCTGCCAGAGGACAGAACAGACAGAAAAATTTCAAATAATTAGTGACTCATTTTTTGAAAGTAACATATTAGTTGGGGCAAAGCAGGTGAGAAAAAGTTGAAGAAAACACAGCTTGTATTTCATATTAATTTGAAAAATAGATTGTATTTTTGAAAAGGGTACTAATTTTCATTTCCTTGTTGCCACTTAAGTCACCATTGAGTCATTTTTCATCACGCAAGTCCCCAAAAGAGACCTGCACTTTTTCTCTCTCTCTCTATCAATTCGAATAGAAAAGAATTATCCAATACAATCTCAACAAGGGACTTTATCATCGCTTCGTATTGTATATTAGTTGTGCAAATCCTATGTAGCCGGCTCCGTTCAATGACACAATAAACTAGATTCGCAGGGCTAATAACAGTTATGAGCTTAAACATGATATTACAACATCCAAATCTTAACAAATCACTCCACGCTTTTCCAACTTTACAACCAAACATTTAGCAACATTCTCAAACATTCTCAACACCGACAACATAGATGATATAATGAGACCAAGAATTTACCTGTTTCAGGTCGCCCTTCCGACAACCAATGTGAAGCAGAGTCCATCCTCTATCATCCATGTCCACACTGGACCTAAACGACCGCCTTCGCGACAAGCTCCGCCTGAGCGTGCCCATTACCTCCGTCTCTCGGGGCAAGGTGTCAATTTCTTCCACAACCCAAAAACGCACGATTTGATACCAACAAAGAAAACACAAGCCCTCTTTTACGCAACTACAACAACAACAAATCTCACCCCCAGAAATTCAACACCCAGAACCCAAGATTTACATAATTTGCAGGAAAGTCGCAGGGAAAAAAAAAGTAGCAAGAAAAAAAAGGGACCGTAAGAAGAATATTGAAAAGGAAGGGCGTGAGAGAGAAAGAGAGAGACTTAGCGAGAATGATTGGCCATGCAGTAGTTTGGAGCCAAAGGATTCAAGCCGGGACCGAGGACGCGAAGATTCTCAATCTCAAAGATGACGACGGCGGAGACGACGGAAGGGGATGAGATTATATTCATGGTTGATGCAAAACGACGACAATTTGTGCTGGTTTTTGGGGCCAGAGGAGAAGGAATTGGGGTTGGATTGGGAGAGGGCTTGGCGGTGGAGGAGAAGCCTGAAGAAAACCAAACCCTAGAAGGAAGCAGGAGGAATAGTTGATTTTTCGTATTAAGATCGCCTTCCCTTTTTTTTCTTATTTTTTTATGCTGTTGTAGTCTTGTAGCCTTGTAGCCTTGTAGGGTGTCGGTCGGCACACGTACGGAAGGTCAGCGTAGACTCGTGCGAAACCACTTTCCTTCATTTTTCTCGCTTATTCTCTTTTCCAATTATTTATTTATTTATTTTCTAATTCCAAAAGCATCTAAGGTCCACTTGCTCACCGCCTCACACACACACACACGCTCTCTCTCTCTCTCTCAGACACTCGTCTCCCTCCCCTGGCTTAGGCATCCACCCAAATCTCAGAGACTTGGGAGAGCCAGACAGAGTGGTGCGGTGTCGTTTTGGCTCCTGGTGCTTACATCTCTCCGTCGCTGCTCAATCTGCATTGCATTCGTCTCAGATCGATCAAAAACCACAGCAGCTTCTTTATCTTTCAACATTTATCGGTAAATCTGACTTCAATTTCACTTCAAGATTTTACCTTTTTTTAACCATGCTACCTTAACTGTGTTCCCTTGTAATTACTGGCGAATTGGAGGGTAATTGACTTGGTTTCAACTCTTAGGACTAGCAGTGGACTTGGAATTTCTAAAGTTTCTAATTTGAAAAATTGAAGAGTTGATGATGAAGCTTAAGATGTTGTATTTGTGGATGTTCCTTCTTTGTTTTAGGATAATTTCGATGCATTTTTCGATTTACCAATTGCATTTATTGATTGACATTGTTTGATTAACCCTCATTGCTGTGAGCTTTTGTAGTAAATTACATATTGGATAAATATGCATTGTAACCTATCGTGCTCAATTTCGTTGGGTTTTGACGGTTTAATACCCATTTTCCCGGGTCAATATGCAAAGACTTCTGTTTTACCTTTAGTAAAATATGGGTTTTGTTTTGTTGGGTCGAATACCAATTATCTTATAGTGATTAAAGCTTGGGAGACCAAGGGTAGCTATGAAATTGTATTAGTTTCAGAGCTTGAAATCTCGTATTGATAATATCACTATTGGTATTGGTTTTGTCTTTCCTTGGATCTTTTTGAATTTGGTTGTATATTGTTTTCTTGCAATATGTGCTTTACTAGTTCGTGAATGCACTTTTACTTTATTACTTGCTGTGTGTGGTGTAATTTAATTCTACATGATGCCTGTATGGTTCCTTTTCATTTTGCACCCCATTTATGGGAATTCTATTGGTTAAGATTGAAGTGTAGAGCTTACAGAAATATATAATTACTGTTTTTGTGCTTTTGTTGCGAAACCGAACAAGGTTTCCTAACATGTAATATCCTATAGGTGTCCAGTGAACATATGAAAATCTGTATATAGTGACTTTCATTTGCTAAGTCTAACAGATAATATTGTGTGATGCGTTGGAATGGATGATCAAGCAGCTATTCATTTTTGGTCGCGTTCAAACTGCTATTAAAATTAGTCATGTTCATTGTCAGTTTCCTTTTTGTTTCATTTCCAGCTGCTGGATGTCAACGTCAACTAGAAGGAAGCATTGTAAACCTTGGCTTGACAGATGAATTATTGTTGCTGTATTATGCTGGACCAGTGCCACTATGGGCATCTTTTTGGTGAAATGGAGAGGGCTCTGGCTTCTTTACATTCTGTTGCTTTATATAACAAGGAATGAAATTAGAGCTATCAGTCCTGATGGTAATTTGACATATTTTAGTTTTTCATTTGTCCTTTTTCTTTTCTTTTTTTCTTTTTTTTTTAAATTTTGAGTTATGTTGATGCATGCCAAATTATATTGGATGAGAAAATATTGACTTACTCATTATCATTAAAACAAAACCTTAGGAATACTGGATATCATTTTTTATTTTATTTTATTTTTCTAATTTGCTGCTGTACTTTGTATTAGTCTGTGTGAAGTATGGTAGAAGCACTAATTTGGTAATCATATAAAAATCTTTTCTGGAGATATCCATTTTCCTAGAGAGATGGATAAGATTTTCTGACACAGTGATGTCTTATTCCACCGGGAATGGTAAAAAAAATTCAGTGATGCCAAGTATGTGTCCATAGTAGTGTTTACATCTACTTAATTTGAAAAATTGGTTGTGCTAGTGTATCTAGAAATTTAAAAAGATTGGATAGTTTGTAATCATAGAATAGAGTGGCCAAGTATATTTTTTGAGCAGGATATTACATTATGGCGTCTTTCTTTTGTTTTTTTGTTTTTAACAAATAGAGTTATTACATTATAGATATTGGTCAATCAAAGGATACGACATGCCATAATCTGATATAGATATTCATCTATTTGTAGGTGAGGCACTTCTAAGCTTCAGGACAGCAGTTGTTAGTTCAGATGGTATCCTTCTTCGATGGAGACCAGAAGATCCTGATCCATGTAATTGGAAAGGAGTGAAATGTGATGACAAAACAAAGAGAGTAATCTACTTGTGAGTGTTAATGCCTACAATTATGTTTTGTTAATCACTTTCTGTGCTTATCGAACAAACACTTGTTTCATGGGATTTATGTTTATGGTTTTGGTTTTTGTTTTTGTTTTTCGCTTGTGGTTGATATCTTGTATTTGTTTTTTACGAGTTCTATTTGGTAATAAGTTCTTGTTTCCTACTAAAAGAACAAAAGATTATGTATTTCTCATCTCCACATTGGAGATGGGCACCTCTTTCGACATTGTTCTTTCATAAGACATAGTCTTGGTTTTGAGGATGTTTGGTATTTTCAGGCTTGCCCTTGAGATTATTATCTTTTGTTGGAATATAATGCTCTGTTCTTGGGGGGTAACAAGAAAGCTGTGGCTCTCTGGAGGTGTATGATTTTGGCTCTTACATGGAGTCATGGACTATATGGTTGAAATGAAATAAGTAATGTTATTTTTTTCTATTATAATGCAAATTGAGGAGGCTGAAAACTAAAAGTACCCCCACAACAGAACTAATATAAAATGAAAAGTAGTATAACGTAACTGTCTAATTGGGTCATTTTGATTGAATGGATGTCCTACCTATACAGTGGCATTGAGGCATATACATTACTTAGCCCATTCGCAAATAGACGACTGAGACCTAATTTATTGTTCTCATTTGATCTGGGGAGGGCGTATCATGCTTAAACCTTCTGTCCTTTTAAATAAAGATATTGTGTCCACTTTTCAATAAATTTTCATCCTTTTTTAAAATAAAAAAAAAAAAGGTTACAATGCATGAGTGTCATAAATTTTGTGTGTATGAGTTTGTTTCTCATGGCGTATCTTGCAGGAGTCTTGCTGGTCACAAATTAAGTGGATATATACCTCCAGACCTTGGGAAGCTAGATCAGCTGACGATTTTGTATGTGATGTTAAGAGATATAATAGCAGTTATGGTAATGGATGTATCTTTGTTATATCAAATTTTCTTCTCTGACTGATTATGTCTATGATGTATCATGTTGTAGAGCTCTTCATAACAACAACTTTTATGGGGCTATTCCTTCAGACCTGGGGAATTGCACACAGTTGGAGAGAATGTAAGTCCACCTGTGCGAATTGTTATCTTACAATAATTGTTCTCATGTTCACTACTTCATGATGTTTGTGTATGTTTTTAACCAGTTGTTGTCGGAGATCGTTTGATAACGTGATTTGGCAAAAAAAATTGGTTGAATAACACTGATTTGCCTATAGTTGAATGAAAAACTCTACTTCAGAAGGCTTTCTGTGAGAATCTAATATCTCCTGTTGTGACAACCAGTGCAGGAGTAATTATTGCATCTAATCTCTCCTTAATAAAATTCTAGACAAATTCAATAAATTTTGGTCTTATCATGCTCAGTGGAATTGAGAGTTATACTGATTGAAGGCTTATTATCCATATGAAATTTCACAGGAACAGCTTGTTTAAAATTCAATTCCTTAAACAATATGTGTAACCAATAATAATTCACAAGTCCCATAACCCATAACCTGAAATTTCTGCTTTCACATATGATATCGCAACAATTGATTGTTTCTTAGTTTCTGGCTGACAATGTTCAGAATGAAGGTGTAGTAGCTTAGAATAGACCTTCTATCACCAACAGAAACAACCTCCTAGGTGGCCGTGCATACTTCCTTTAAGTGTCCGTTCTTAGAAAATAAAAATCCCTATCCAGGAGCATAGTTCAAATATCACATGTAAAACTACCTCTGGATGGGGAGAATGGGGTGCATGCATAAACTGGTGGACTACACTCACAACATAAGCAATATCAGAATATGTGTCCGAAAGGTAGATAAGTTTTACAGTAAGCTTTTATACCCTTCATCAACATGATTGGTTCATTTTAAGTATCAACTGGTTTACCTAGCATCCCTTTATCTTGAAGAAGATGCATTTTGTTTGGGAATATGCATTTTCCTGGGAAAATTCTTCTATACAAAGAGGTTATTTAATTTCTCCCAACCCTTTGATCTTTCTCATATTCATTGGCTAAGTGAGTTTTTCAACATCTCCTAAACATCATTCCCAGCAATAATAGTATCACAAAATACAATAGGAGCTGCTTTATTACCTTGAAAATGGAAAATAAGTACAGTATGACTAGTACAGCTTAGTTTATAACCAATTTTCACACACTTGGCATAGTTATTTGAAACTCGTCAAACCAAGCACTAGAAAATTGTTTCAATTAATACCATATTATAGAATATGGATATAGTGTAGGAAAATGGTATATTTATCCTAATTTTTACTCACAAATAATAAGATAGAGCGGCAAAGGGTGCTCCTAGTTGATCCTCTGTGTGTGTTGCTGCTCTGCACAGTTTCAGATGTGATCGTGTGAACGTCTTTTTCTTTTCTTTTTTATACTTTATTTATGAAAAGAAAAAAAAATCATTTTTTTCGTTCACATGCGCTCCCAGAACATCAATATAAACTTTCTCCACCAGGGATCACATTCCTCATACAAACTAAAAAAGATACCGATCTTGGATGGTTGTTGAAGAGGATAAGACAGATGAAATTCATCTTGGCAGGTGGAGCAGAAGTGTCTCTGATAATTGGTACCATAAGTCTTCTATAAAAAAACATTTGTAGCTTTATGAATAAATCCTTTGGCTACTAGTTGTGCATTCTTTCATTCTATGGTACCATTTGCATTATGTTTGACCTTGAATGCCCATTCTACCAAACAATCCTCTTACCTTTTTCTATCATCCCAGTACCAGTACCATGTTTTTTCAATAGCCGTCATGCTTTCTACGCAATGTTCTAAAAATTGCTAGGCGGTAGTCGGGTGGCGGGTAGGGTCCTAGTGCCTTGTGGACTGGGCAGAGCCTAGGCAGTTTTAGTGTTTTTCTTTTCCCTTCATAGTATCTTTTATTTAACTTGTGCTTGAGTATATTTTGACCAAGTTAGCTTTCACAATTTGGTTGACATTTGCAATAAAAAAAGTCCTAAATAATATCTGTATTTTCTTTTGAATTGGGCAATCCAGTTATGGAATTTTCAGTTATAGGATGTAGAATTTTCATAATTTGTTTACATTTCAATAGAAAAGTCTCCAGTAGTTATATCTGCGTTCCATTTTGAACTGTATAATACTCTTTGTATCATGCTGAAGTTGAGTTTTTGGTTGCTGCAGGTACTTGCAGGGTAATTACTTAAGTGGATTAATTCCAAGTGAATTGGGAAAGCTGTCAGCCCTCAAATTTTTGTGAGTTGTTTCTAACATGCTGATCAATGTTCAATAAAATTTTTTGACTTCATTCACCTATTTTCTATGTGGGTTAAGAATAATTTGAACAAGTTAGATTTGTAGATGTGCTTCCTACGTTTGTGGCTACGCAATTTATTTTCAATCAGGATATGCATTCATTGTTGAACGTTTAAGTAATTATCTCATCATCACCAAATGTAAGAATGCCACTGTAGTCTGTAGATACCATACGACTAACGTATTTATGCCTAAAATAATCTACGCATAAAATTTCGAGTTTCATATTATACCTTGTAGTTAGTGAAGTAGGATTTAAAGATACTGTTTGACACTTCTGACGCTTCTGACGCTTCTTCGTTCCTAGTTCAGCATTATGTCATATTGCTTTCAGTTAAAGCTTTGTTGTTGTTGTCCAGGATATCTCTGTTATGATTTTACCACTATTCTATGATTTTATATTACAGAGATATTTCAAGTAACTCTCTCAGTGGAATTATACCTGTGTCACTAGGGAAGTTGGATAAGCTTGTTGCGCTGTGAGTTGCCTAATTCCTTGTCTGTCTTGTTAAAACTTGAATATTGGTGTTTTATTGAACATAAATCATGTAATTTATTGCTTAATGGAATCTTGACTTCCTGTAGCAATGTGTCAAACAATTTTCTGGTTGGACCCATACCATCTGATGGAATGCTTACCAACTTACCTGAAAGCTCGTAAGTACTAATCATCTGGTAAAGTGTTGTGTTTTTTTTTTCTTTTTTTTTTTCCCGCGGGGGCCGGGGGAAGGGGGGGGGGGGGGGGGGGGGGGGG